>CAOGCB010255105.1:0-13116 GCA_948266635.1 Cnidoscolus chayamansa
ATATAGTTCTATCTTTTATGTATTATCTCCTATTTCTATTGTGTTAGTGAAAATAACATATTTGTTTTTTAATTTAAGTATTTTTTATATTTATCAAACTAGTTAAAATGTGATATTTTTATGTGAAGTAAGTATGTGTGTAATTGTGTATATATATAAAAAATTATAAAAAAAATGGTTTTGGTGCCTTTTTAAAAAAGGCCCTCGCCTCGCCTCGCGCCTAAAGCTATAGGAGCTCCTATCGCCTTAGTGTCGCCTCTCGCCTTGATAACTTTGTTGTAAGTACTATCATTATTATCAAGCTCATCCATGTATTTTCAGAAACGTATTAAAGTGTCCCTAAGTTTTGATTTCGATAAATATTTTATCCTTCTATCAATTTAGTTGTTAATAATTAAGGAAAAAACCAAATACCCTTGTACAAGATGAATGTTTTAACTTATTCTACTAAATAGATGAGAAAAAAAGTGTTAACAATAGTATAATTCAAGGGCTAAATATCCATTTATTTGAAATGTGACCAATAGGGAATATGTTGGTAAAGACTTATAAAATGGATGGAAAGATTAAGTATTTGATAAAATCAAAACTTAGTGATATTTTAATGAGTTTCTGAAAATATAGTGATAGACATGTTAATTCCCAAGGATGTTTTTGTAAATCGCCATGATATAATCCAAATGTTCTACGCTTGTTTGACAAGGGTAGAGTAATGAATATTATATCAGACCAAGAACTATTAATTTAAAGCATTCTTTTTTGACATGATCGATGCCTCAGAAATCGTGACAAATAACAAAGAAGCAAAACTTAATTATTCAAGTTAAAAAAATTACAGGCAAGCAAACATTGAAATACCTGCAATAGATATCAAGTAACAAAATTTAAAGATTAACATGCCTGTTGGGGGAACAGGTGGATCATCAACCAAATTTGTTGCTGGAATTGGGACATCCTCTTGACCTCCACTAATGTCCTCACATACCAACCTTAACCAATCAAACAGTAGAAACTAATTACAGTTTGAGATAAGAATGCAAAGCAACATGCATCCATTCAATAATATACAATAGACTGTTTTTACCCTCTAATTTCAGAAATTGATTGGGGAACACGCCCATAAACAAATTGGACCTATCAAAAGAGAATAAATGTGAGATATGATTAAGTTTTGTAGAAGAAAATAATTTGGCTTCCATGAATAACTTAGCTACAAAAAAAATTCCAAGAAATGACTTTTTCCTTGCTACTTGGTTGTAATAGAAAAAAATGCAAAAATTACATCAGAAAATATTTTGTGACAACTAAAGTGCTTTTGGGGGAAAAAATCTCTCTCAAACAAGTTTACAGAACAGCTTGAACCAAAAATAACTTCTTTTTTCTACTCAATATGTACAAGAAAAATTATACAAAGATGATGAATTGTGGTTGTCGCTAAAACAGTAAGGTCAATAGTTGATGACATTCAAGGATATCTAACAATAGTTCGTGGCATAGTCATTAGAACCAATCCCAAGCTTGACCAGACAGATTTAGTTGACAAGTCCTAGAATCAAACTTTGGTGGCTCATTGAAAATTTTAATTAAATATTACAACTATTAATATAAATACAGATTTAATTAACTTCGAAAAATATCAAACTTCCAATAATCCTTGTATTACTTTACATATATCTATGGCAGTAAAATAAAGAGCTAACTTGTACAATTCAATTTTGAGTTACAACCACCTAAATTAGTTAGGTGCCCATTTGAAATTAAGCAAGCACCAAAGTGCCTCATCTACCTCCAAGCATAGCAACTTTAACCAAGTATCTCTTAGGCATTTGAGGAACTTGCTTGATTCACCTTATGCTTATTGTCTAATATTTACTTTCCCATCAATTATTAAAATACCATTTTAAATCATAAGCTTGACATAGATGTGTGGGTAAAGTGTGAGATATCAATGATAAAAAGATTAAAGGCTTGAACAATCCATTTTATTACCTTGTAATAGGGGGAAAAGCACCTAGATTTACAAATGCAAGTAGGTGGATCAAAAGAAGAAAATGAAAAGAAAATTAATACATTTTATGTCTTTTTGTGCTCGAAACATCAGTAGAATAATTATACAATTATGTGTTAAGTTCAATTGCTTTTAAATGCTTCCAAAACTAGAAGTAGATTCAGTGCTCTTTTGCCAATTGTGAAGCATATATAAAGATTGGAGATTGAGTGCCTGTTTCTTTTATATTGGTATCTATGGATTGATCTCGAGTTGAAATAAGGTTATTATTTCTTAATGCATACAGTAAGGTGATGATGATGTCATTTACACCACCATGCATGCTTTAAATGCCTAGCATGGCGACCAATACCTCCAACAAATAAAAATTCAAGGACCTTTCACTTTAAACAACAATCATTCTCCCTTTTTCTACAATATATTAGACAAGAAAAACAAAGATATTATAGCTGAGATTCAATTGCAATTAATTTAAAAGGAAACATATAAACCTGATTAGTGGTTAATGTCGGCTGTCCTTCCAGTCGCCTCAAACGATACTTAAACACGGTAAAACCAGAAATGCCTTTCTCCGCCCAATTTTGAACAACCTGTGAACAGAGCTGTTAGTGGAAGGATAGAATTCCTAGTTTATATATAAAGAATGTATATAACATGGAAAAAAAATTTAAAAAAAAAAAAAAGAAAAGGTTTGCATAAAAATGAACAAGAAGAATTTTATATTAAAATGAAAACAAGTATTTCAACCGTCTTCATAAGATCCACCATCAAGCTTAACATAGTGAAAGAACAAATAAAGAGAAAGGAACATATAATTCAGTTTAGGTGATTTTTCATCTTTATTGCCCATTCAACCCAATTCACCGCAAAAGCACGTACAAATATCCAAACATGCCATGTTGAATAAGTAAGAAGAATACCATCACAAGAAAATTATCTCTGTTGAGAAATAGCCCAAGTTCAATTATTTGCAAGGCCTTAAGGAGTTTCGGTAGAAACATTTTAAGCAAGCTTTTTTACAAAAACCACTAGTCTGATAATTAAACCTTGCGATGGCCTTCGGAAATCTAATCCCAAACCATTTTATACAACGTGAAAACCAAAGAACTAAAATGGTGGCAATTGGCAAATCAACTGCACCACTCAGCTGTATTTAACATGGTGAAACAAATATAATTAACAACTAAAAATAGAACAATGGGAACATTAAGCCAGTCCTCAAAATTTATGAAAGAAAAGAACAATACAATGTAATTGCTTTGACTAAATAAAGATTCCTCTCAAGCCTCTTAAATGACAAATTCATATTTCATTCCTCTCAAGCCTCTTAAATGACAAATTCATATTTCAGGTATGGGATAACAATTTAAAAGACAACTTCAACAAGGTAGCACAGGCAAAATTTTCATTGAAGTTCATTAGGCATCAGGACAATTTTCATAACTATACCAAAAAACTGAAGTTCAATAGTAATGCCGAGTAGACAAAGTTGCAACCCTCACATTTGAGTGAGATAGTTTACCTTGTACAAGCCATCATAAGTGTAAACCTTGCCACTGTAGCTGCTGGCAGATTCGTGGCCACGAATAACTCTCACAGGCACACATTGCTCGACGCAATTCTGCAATTAAATATAGTACAAGCACTATGTCACTGAGCAATTCCAGCATTAAATCTGCAACAGATAACCAATTTTGGCAATGGTATCAATGTAGCATGCCTCCAGTAAAAGATGATTCCTGACAATTCATTGATAGCCAAGAGTAAAGATGGCATTCTGAAATCTTTTGATATAAGCATATTTTTTGTAGCATTATTTGGAATTAGTGATATAACTGAATTCCTTTATATGTTTATGATCCAACCTCACATGTATTTTTCATTGAATGTAGTAATGTAATTTCTCCTCTAGAAGAACATGCTAACGATCCCAATCTTGAGGATTGTGTTGAAATAATGGAAGATAAATGACTAAATAATTTTCAAAATATAATTACCATGTATCTTGTTGCTATATTTATTTGACACTAGGATTATTATAGATGAAAAATTTTTATCTATTATTGTAGCTCTATTAGAGCTACATTTTATGCACCAAAATTAGTTACACAACAAGCCAAATTTACTTAGATGCATATGAGTTGGCTGCTCAAGCATCTCTTGGAGTAGGAGATTCTTCTATAGAACTAATTCCAAGTGAACTGAGAGTAATACAATCTAAAAGAGGTTCACAATATCTGATGCAACAACAAAAGGGAGTAAGAGATACAGATTGTCTAACCACAATTGACTTATATTTATTGACTAACTTTGAATTTCTTTTCCATATTTAATTAGTGGAAACAGTATAAATCAAATTTCAAAACTTTATCAGAAAAAGCAAAAAGAACTATTGGCATCAATAATGTCAGTCAAACAAGCATTTAATGCTTGTCATTTCATACTAGATGAATACCATTCTAATATGGTCTATAAATCTTGTCAATATCAATATATAGCACCAATGAGGACTTCACAAATCAAAATGTTGACACATTCAAAAGCAGCACCAATTAATGAAGAATGATGACATAATTGTTTCCAATTTTTAAATCATTAAATAATTAATTTAAACCCCTTTTTCTCTTAAGGTTTATGAATATTAATTTATTCTATTACTTATCATTTATGTTGATCAAATTTTTTCCATGTATAATTTACTTTGTCCCCGGTTTTGGCTCTTTGTATTCAATTTATATATTCTAACATTTGCTGTTAATTTTCATTATGTAAAATTTAATTATTTTCAGTGTCACTACTTTTTTGTATTTGTATTAGAAGTTAACAGTCATTGACAAATGAAAAATTGATTCATTCAATTGCTTTAAGATATAATGTCTCAAATACTAGCATTACATTGAATGAAACCTTCATGTATTGAGCTTGGAGCCCAATTGGAATCACAGCAATGAAAAACCAAAACTGAAACCACTTCAGAAACGGACTGAAACTGGTTTGAACAAAGAATATTTGGTTTAGTTCTAGTCCGAGCCGCCAGGAAATCGTGAGCTACCTATTCCAGCCTCAAACTGGACCATGGCCAAGTGTAGCAGGAAGTACCTGATCAGCAGCAACGCCAATTAAGAAAACTCCTTTTAAGGTCCCCCTCAATGTTACTTGGTTAGTTTGAAGGCAAAGAAACAAACATTACAAAAAGCCATGCCAATTGTCCCTAAAGTGAAGATAGATAGTTTAGGACATTCAGTTTTCAGTAGTGATGGGCAGCAAATCGTTGAAGCTCAAATTAATAAAGTCAAAGTTATTAAGACGAGAAGAGACACTCGGGGCAATGGGGCACTCGATCGCATAGGTGAGAAGAGAGAGGTGAGGAGAGGGCCTTTTGAAGTGAGGCATCATAGCCTAAATTATAATATATATATATATACATATATATCATAGAAATACATCCGAATTAGTTAACATAATTATATGATATATACACTTAATTAGTTAGCATAATATAGGTACATGTTTGTGTCTATGTATGTGAGGTCAACTCTGTAGATATTTTATGTAATATTATATTATTTCCTTCCTAGTTAGTTAATATAATTATAAGAGTATATCTCTAATTAGTTAGCATAATTATATGATATATATTCTTAATTAGTTAGCATAATAATAGGAATATATACTCCTAATTAGTTAGCATAATTATGGTCAACATCCCTAATTAATTAGCTCGATTATAGGGATATATTCCTAATTAGTACCTAAAATTTAATTATCCAACCAGCTGCTTCAAAAGGAAATTATAGATTTGGTTTGGCGTTCAAAAAGCAAAAAGAAAGGGTCTACACATTATTTGCAAGAGGCAGTACCGCACCTCACACAAGTAGCAAGCAAGCAAGGAGCTTGCCTCTTGCAAGAGGCCTTGCTAGCATGGGAGAGGCGAGGGCACACCTCCCCTCACTTGTTGCCTCATCAGATGAAAGCCTTTAATAACACTGAATATAGGTTTGCAAATTTCCTTTCCCACAAAGGATTCACTTCGTTTTAGTAGTTGCAATCCACTCTTTGGTGCCTTTTGCTGCATTTTCCACTCATGCTAGCAAATAATGCAATGCAGTTTAGATTCTTAAAAATCAGAAATTCTCACATATATATGCTCACAAGCAAATGCATGCTACCAAGTCAATATCTCACTATTCCATAATATTACAAAACTTAGTACCCACGTATTTTGCAGGTATCACCACATAAGATCATCAGTGCATTTTCACAAACATAATAGAAAGTGAAATTCAAATAAAACAGATTTAGAAAAGGCAGAAATCACATCAATTCTGGTTAAACACTTCGACCAAATTGAATTTATATTTATAATGTAGCCAATGTACCATGTAAACATTAAAAAAGAGGCTTTTAAAACTTAAATTACACACCTTGAGGGCTAAATTACCACGCTCCATAACTTGGTCCCTTATTTGACGCTTGTTTCCGGTTAAATCATGCCCACCTTGACCAGTATAAATAACATCATCTGCGTTATCCAAATCATCCTCATACATTCCTGACAAAACAATGGCTACCGCAAGAGGTAAAGTGTAGTTACCATACTCCTGCAATTTAAAATGACAATGTTTATAACTAAAATGCAAATGTGCTATTTCCACATAATAAGCTACTTAAACAATT
This sequence comes from Cnidoscolus chayamansa, assembly GCA_948266635.1. NCBI lineage: Eukaryota > Viridiplantae > Streptophyta > Magnoliopsida > Malpighiales > Euphorbiaceae > Cnidoscolus > Cnidoscolus chayamansa. Next base: position 6,686 of record CAOGCB010255105.1, read on the forward strand.
TCCCAACTAAAAACCATCGCATTACAAGGCAACTATACAATGTCACCCAACTGACAACCATCACATTACAAGACAACTATACAAGATCAAACAAATTAAAAGGGTAATTTTTGAAATCACCCTTGAGATTTGGCAAAATATATAAGTTTACCTCTCCTCATTTAAACCTCATATAAAACTCTTTGTACTTCAAAGGAGGAAAAGGAGGACCTAATCTATTGCAGTTTCAAGCAAAAACGGTGAGGGAAACGGGAGGGGGGAACCAAAAAGTTCTTCGATCAATCTCCACCTCATCAAGCAAAACCAACTTCCAAACAATTTTATTTTTAATGCAAAGCAAATCTCATAGTCAAGCAATTTACCTTAGCCTCCTTAAACATCTTACTAGCTTCAAAACCAACTGATCCAGCTCCAATTCTTATTCCTCTCTCATCCCTTCTTTTATTTCTCCACCTTCTTGTTACTTAGCTAGAGACCTCATCAACTCTCATTTAGCATTCTCTCTTTTCTCTCTCATCAATTCTCTTTTTTTTCAATTTCCATTATTCCCCATTTTGTTGGATTGTTTGGAGATTTCTTTTATCTAAATGCTCATTTGAGAAGGCAAAATGAGCTGAAAAAATGTGATGAGAAAAATGAGATAAAAAGATATCTTAGAAGGCTGAATATAGAAAGAATTGTAAACAATGAGATGGTCGATTGTGCATACACTTCTGTGCACATACTTAAGCATATGATTATTAGTATTGGAAGTCACTTGCATTCCTCATAATCAGCTAATTCACTCTAGTGACTTGATTTTATCCTAAAGTGAGATGATTTTTTGTATGAAATTCTAAATTTGAGGCACTTGAGTTGAAATTTTTTATTTTTCATTCCCCAATTTAACATTTGGACCATAGTTTGGTCACTTTAATATCTTCTAACAATTAATTGAAGCTTCTCAAATAGAATGATTGTATTGTTAACATAATTAAATTTTAATGACGCAATCATCAGCTTCCACGCCCTGTTTGGGTTGATCGAAGACCAAAAAAGCGTTTTTTGAAAAAACACCATTTTAGATTATGAAAAAATTAAAAAAAATTGCTTAGTTGTTTGGACTTCTGATTACTTAAACATATTAAATTTAACTTCACCAATATTCATACTCTTTAACTACTATATTTAAGGGGTATATTTTCTCAATAACAATATCAAATAGACCCTTAGTAAGTGAGAGAGTAACTAGTTTGTTTTGAGAAACCTGAATTTTTTAAATCATCAAATTGCAATGTCACAAGGCAAAATAACATCAGATGGACCATATAAAATTAAAAGACGTTGCACAAATCATGTACTATAAAGACCATATCAATGAAGATATGCATCCTCACATGTGTACTTTTAATATCTCTTGAAACAAGATGACAATGAACACAATGACAATTATTACAGTAATAACAAGATTACCACCTTGCTGTAGGACATGCCCATGTAATCAATCCCATTCAGCCAATGGCTATGGAATCCAACAGCAACCATTTCAGCCCTTGAATAGAATTGATGTCCAACATTGATACCTATCAACCAAACCACCAATCACAACTAAAAATAAATTTTTAGTATTAAATTTAAAACTTTTAAATTAATAGCAAGTTCAAAGCTTAATTGTAAATTTAATACTTTTTAGTTTTAGTACCACATATATTTTTAATAGGTAAGTCGAAAAAATTGAAAAAGATATTTTGTAGTTTTTCTAATAGTAACATGTTTTGAGCAATTAAAAATTAATTTGTTATAGCGGTAAAACAATTAGCAGTGTTGTTAAAGGTGCCGAAGGAACCACGCGAGGCATGGCGACCCTGCCTCGCCTCGCCAAGAAGTTGCACAGCGCCCCTACCTGAGGCATGCGCCTCTAGGGAAAATGCACCCTGGCGAGAGGCGCCTATCTTAAAACAGCAGTGTTTTTTTTCTGTTTTTTTTTTTATAGGTTTTAAAACAAAGCCTAGAAAACAGTTCATCTCCCTCAGCCTCCAAATACAACACCAGTTCATTTTCTGGAGCCTCCAAACACAAAAGACTTCATTTTTCTCTCAAAAAACACTTATTTCTCTCAAAAACAACAAATCTCTCTCCAAAGTCCAAATATCTCATATTTTCATGTACGTTTTCTTCTCCTCTCTTTCTCTCTTCTCTTTTTTGGAAAACTCTCTTCTATATTTCTGATTTTCCTTTCTTTTTCACATGTGGATGTGGTGTACCTTGCTGCTGCAATTCTGCAGCAGCAGGAGTGGATGCCGCGCACACCCGAGTGCAGCTGCACCAGCAGCAGCACCCTGCTGCACTCTGCTGAGTGCTGCTGCAGCCACAGCCATGTTGCACTCTGCTGGGTGCAGCTGCAGCCACAACCACAGCATCTGCAGTAGCACCCTGCCGCAGTCCTATGCAGCATCACCCTGCTGCAGTCCTATGCAGCATCCAGCTGCTGCAAAATGGGCACACCACATGCGAAACAAAAAAAATACCACCACCAAATTCAATCATTACTTAATGCTTATTAAGATATTAAGGAATTTTGCATATAAAATAGAAGTATGTGTGAATTGTGTATATATAAAAAATTATAAAAAAACTTGGCTTCAGTGCCTCATTTCAACGAGGCCTCACCTCTCGCCTCTCACCTAAGACCATAGGAGACTATCGCCTTAGTGTCGCCTCTCGCCTTGATAACTTTGACAGTTAGTTATTTGTTATTACTTCGAACATAAATTAATCAATATTAATGTTATTCAAGAACGATGAATTTGATGTATTTATTTTATCCATTTATGCATTTTATGTAGTTGTGTATCTTAGTTCAACTTGTATCTAACAAAATCTACTTATTTCATAAAATTTGCAAAAGTTAAAAAAAATTGCAGCGCCAACCATTCACATTGTTAATAATATTGACACTTATACTAATAATATTTTCTGCATGGGTTTGATAAGTTTATAAAAAAATAAACAAATAAAATAAAGAAAGACAAAACAAAGAGACTCAAATTCTTATGATAGGTCCTTTGAGTTATGAACAAATTTCTATGCATTCGCTCGCATGAAATCGAGTTGTTACAGGCCTGTTTCTATTGCTCATGACCGTGACCACGACATGTAAAACCATGATAGTATACACAAATGCACACACATACATAGATATATATGTGTGTGTGTGTGTGTATAGGTAGTCAACTATGTAGGTGTCATATTATTTCTTAAGTTGTGAGCACAATCACAATAGCATATATTCTTAATTAGTTTGCTTAATTATAGGCATGCTTATATATAAATTGGTGATCTTTTTCAATATTGGAATATACCTGAATTACATGTGCGTGTGTGTATTAGAGGAAGCCAACTATGTAGATATTACATAATTCCCTTGCTGAATAGCTAATACAATCATAGAAATATACCCTTAATTAGTTAGAATAATTATAAGAATGTATCCCTAATTAATTATCATAATTATAGGATATAATCCTTAATTAGCTAGCATTATTATAGGGATATACGTCCCTAATTAGTTAGCAGAATTATACAAATAAACACCCCTAACCAGTTATCCAACAAGCTTCATCAAAAGGAAAGTTTAGATTAGGGTTCGGTGTTTGAAAAGCAAAAAGAAAAAAAAAAGGAGCCTCCGCCATTATTTTCAAGAGGTGACGCCGTGCCTCACTCCTTGAGACAAGTGAGGTGTGGCCTATTTGTCTGCGCCTTTGATAACACTGATTCTCATCAAGCTTACATGTCATTTCCCATGTTAAAAACCATATATGAATCTGAAGTTCAATCCGAACAAAGTTTGAAACAGCAATGACTAAAATAATTTAAGTAATAACTACACACCTGGAAGGTTACCAATTCTTTTCTCTGGGTACATCACAGCCTTACTATCCATCATCTGTTAGACATTACATTTTGTAGAGAAGAATAAATTATTTCATAATTGAAAGTATAAAAACCATGATATCATGTCTTTTAACATTAAATTCTTGCTATCAAAATACTAATGAATATTACCATGATGAATTATAATGATAGAACTAAGGTTTACTCCATTATTAGATAAAATAATCCATCAAATATTGAACTCAGACGTTAGAGATCAAAGTTTAAGTTTTTTATTACTCCTGCAAACCAAAGAAAATGCAAAAACCAACCAGAATCAGAAGTTTGGAAAGTAAAACATGTAAAAAATTTATAAAAATCTAATAAGTTACATATGCAAATGCAAAAGGGAGGCTGTACAAAAATATGTCAACTAATGGCAAACTTAGACTAGCAATTGAAAACAATAGACCCAAGCTTACAATGGATTATTGAATAAACATTAGTCCTACAAAGATGATATCGAAATGGCTAGGCTTTAAACAATTTGAATTTTCACTTGCCTTAGTGATTGCCTTTAGATCAGGACGTTTGGCCTTTTTCTTAGCATCAACTTCAATTGCATTTCCTTTCTACACAAATTTACAAGTCAGCTTAGCATTAGGATAAAAATAGACTAATAAATGTACACATCAACATTTAGCTCTAAGTGAAATTAACAAAACAAAGTATCAACATTTAACTCCAAATTTTACATAAATTATTCTAATTCCTCATAAAATGTTCACATTGCATAGCAACATTAAAAAAAAATCAATTTGAGATTTATTTAGGTATCCAAGTTAAATTAGCACTCTCAAATAATCCAACATGTATTTCACCAATCAAATACTCAAAACTCCAAAGCTTTTTTCAGACCTTTCTAAATCAGCATCCGAGCATGCCATAATTTCAGCAAATTATTAGTCTGGCACCACGAATGTAAATGGACCAATGACATAGCTCAAAATTTTTAGCCATGTTGCTAACAGTCAGCCCACTCAAATGGTTTAAGGCAAATTTTTCCTTCCTTTCCAATGTAAGATTGGTTATATCCAGTAATAAATAGGAAATTTTTCTCTTCTATTGAAACAGAAAGAAGTAACAAACAAATCTCTCTCACCCACAGTCTATTTGGAAAAAAAATTACGGCACTCTTGTCAGATAACCTTGCAACTTCTCATATTTTCACGAGAAAAGATTGCAGATTAAACTATAACAGCTACCACTATCAACATCATATAGAGCAAATGTTGTAAATGTCAACCAAGATTCGCCAATGAGCAAAAGAATCCTAGATGCACAGGGAAAAAAAGTCTGAAGTAAATTCTAACCTTGGATTTTGAACTTTTGGAAGACTTTTTATCAACCTCTTCTTTTCGGCACCTTTTCTCTTCTTCCTATGAACAAGTATCGTACAAATGTCGGATGATAAAATAACAAGTACACAGGTTAAACCCACATCAAAAAACAGTCCGAACAAGCATGAAATTGTCGAGTTGAAATGAAGGTTGTACCTAAAATAAAATAATAATAGTCAAATAACTAGCTGAGAATCTAAAGACAACAAACCTGTACAAAATGGAGATAATGTTTGTTAAACAACCTTAGAGTTTCCTTAACCCTAGCAAATACGCTCTTTTCCGTGGCACCACCTCCACCACCCACAACCCCATTTTGCTCACCAAAAGTTGCTTTCACCAGTTCTCCTGCAGACTTGACCAGTTCATTAGACACAACTTCAGTCTCTTTCCTCTCCTCCACAACCTCACTCACATTCTCTATATTCACTCTTCTTCTAGTGTACACACTAGTCCTCTTCTTACTTCCTCCCTCCTCATTCTCATCCAACAACTCTACTCTTTTCCTCACCAACTCCTCCTTCTCCGCTCTCTGTTTCGTCGCCTGAATCCTCGAACTTGTCCTCCTTTGAGAAGAAACTACCGTCTCAACTTTCCCTTTGGGACTCTTATTCTTTTCAGTTTCAACCGAGGCGCCAAGCTCACTGTTATCGACACAATGCAACGGCTGAGCCACCATTTCAGTCAAATCTAAAACCAAAACAGCGGGGAAATCTTGATTTCGGACGGATTTTAGGGTTTTTTGATGAGGGAAGTGAAGGGGAACGAGAAGGGAAGGATAAAAAAACTAGAGACTAGAGGAGGAACTGTTGCTTTCTATTTTTGAATTCAGAGCTCAGCAATAGACACAACTGTATAATCGATTGAATTTTTTTTTTTAATTTTGGAGGGTAAAGTATTTTGCATTTGCACTTTTGCCCCCGTGTCTTTTCATCTCCCTCGTCGCTTCTCTATTTCTCTTCTGTGTCCTTTCTCTCTCTCCCTGCGCCGGATGGCTAGAACTTGAGAAGTCTGGATCTGGTGGATCTGATGCTAAGCAAGCGTGCATTGTGACGTAAGTGATTATGATATGTTGATGATTTGCGGCTGTGATTTATTAAGGAATTGAGCGAGAATTGTGCTGATTGGTGTCCAGTGCTCTTGCTCATTATCATGCAACTGTGCGCCAATAAAATCTTG
>CAOGCB010255209.1:0-11367 GCA_948266635.1 Cnidoscolus chayamansa
AATTTCCATTCATACCTTAATCTCTACTTTCCTACTTCATTCCTTCCTTAATTCCCATTTAACATGTTATTTCATAATCTCCTTGTTAATCTCATTGGTTTAGGTACCTAATCTCCTAGGCCCTAAATCTGGTCATGACAACTAACCTCGGTAGGCTCAAAGATGTGTATCCCTGTCTTGTGAGCTTTTGAAAGCCTTTCAAAGCTTCTCTATTTCTTTGTAACATGGTCCTCGTCGAATTCAATAGAACTGAAGGTCTCCTGTCCTTCAGGTTCTTCTAGTGCCTTTCCTTTAGGATTCCCTAGAGTTCATTTCATCCTTGCCATTGTTTCTATTGAAGTTCTAATTTTTAGAACTAGGTTAAAATTAGAAAAAAATTACTCTTAATTTTTTGAAGAAGAGCAAATGCGAAGAACTTACCTTTGTTGAAGATTGTCAGAAAATGAAGAATATGAAATCCTAGGTGATTTTCTGCTTGAATGAATTTTTCTTATTCTAACTTTTGTGAGATCACAAAGTTTTGAATTTTCAAAGATGAGAGGCAAAGGTTAGATTTTTGTAACCGTTGGTGAGACAGAGACAGATAAGCTTCACGATTTTGTGAACAGACGAGAGAGAGAATGAGAGAGAGGCTTCATTATTTTGTAAACCGGTGAGTGAGAGAGAGAAAGCAGAAATTATCATCTAGCAGGTTGAGGTGTACGAAGGAAGGAGGTTTTTTGAAAAATTTTACCAAAAAGATATTTGTGAGGATGACTTGGGTTATAGGGATACGACAGCCTAGGATGTGCTGTGACTTCCCTGTCTTGCCACGTGGTTTTTGACAGAGAAGATTTCAGTTTTCCCTTTTATTTTTTCTTATGCTATACGGTTTTCTCTCATTCTTTGGATTTCTGAAAATTTGCTTTCTTCTTTACAGATTTTGTTCTCTCAAGGTTCTTCTTTGAGATCTTTGAAGATCGAGATTGATTTCCATTTTCTTTTCATCAGGTACATTTTTACTTTGTTCATCTGTTTTGCATTTCTACGACATTTTTGGTGTTCCCCTTTTGTTTTCTGTTGGACTAAATATGACATTCTGTCTTAATTTCTAATTTTGAGATTTAGAAGTTCTAAAATGTAGTTTTAGACTGATAGATTTTTATCTGTCAGCAAGTTCAAATGATTTCTCCCATTTTTCATCAAGGTATAAGCATCATCATTGATTCTTTCATTTTTCAGAGGGTTCACTCATCCTTAATTCTTTTCTAATTTTGCAAAAGATATCTTCTGTTAAGGGTTTTGTGAAGATAACTACAATTTGATCTTATGTCCTAACAAACTCTAGCTTAATGCTTCCATCTTGCACATGATCTCTAATAAAATGATGTCTGATTTCTATGTGTTTAGTTCTGGAATGTTGAATATTGTCACATCTAATGGGAATTTGATTGAAACTCAATCCAAAATCTTCCAATTGATGTTTCATCCATAAGATTTGTACTACACAACTTGCAGTAGCCACATACTCTGCTTCTGCTGTAGATAGAGCAACTGAAGTTTGCTTTTTTGCTATGCCAAGATATGAGTGAGTGTCCTACGAATTGACAAGTGCCAGATGTGCTTTTTCTATCTATTTTGCTCCCCGCAATATCATAATCACTATAGCCTATTAGGTCAAACAAATCATTTTTAGGATACCATAGCCTTACGTGAGAAGTTCTAATAAGGTATCTAAAAATCCTTTTAACGGCTGTCAAGTGTGATTCCTTGGGGCATGATTGAAATATTGCACAAAGGCAAACATTAAAGTGTATATCCGACCTTGATGAAATGAGATACAAAAGAGAACCAATCATACCTCTATATATCTTTTGATCTACATTTTTGCCATCTTCATCCTTGTCTAATTTGATGGTTGAGCTCATAGGTGTTTTCATACTCTTTATTCCAGTCATTTTGTATTTCTTAAGCATGTCCATAACATACTTGGATTGACTTATGAAAATCCCATCCTTGAGTTGTTTAATTTGTAATCTAAGGAAAAAGTTGAGTTCTCCCTTCATACTCATTTCAAATTCACTTTGCATGATTTTTTAGAAACTTTGACAAAGAGACTCATTTGTTGCTTCAAAATAATGTCATCAACATAAATTTGAACTATGAGCATGTCCTTTTCTTTTCTCTTAATAAATAGTGTGATATCTACTTTTCCTCTTTTAAATTTGTTTTTGAGTAAAAATTTGCTAAGTCTTTCATACCAAGCTCTTGGTGCTTGCTTTAGTCCATAAAGTGCTTTAGGGAGCTTGTAGACATGATTATGTAAAATGGGATCCTCAAATCCGGGCGGTTGTTTCACATACACCTCTTCATCAATATATCCATTTAAGAAGACACTTTTCACATCCATTTGATATAGTGTGAAATTCTTATAGCATGCAAAGGCACATAACATTCTAATGGCTTCAATTCTTGCTACGGGTGCAAAGGTTTCTTCAAAATCTATTCCTTCCTCTTGATTATATACTTGACCCACTAGCCTAGTTTTATTTCTTACTACATTCTGTTTGCTATTTAACTCGCAAGTATACGGATCACAATGTAGTAATAAAAAGATCGTTCCCACGAGGAACGACTTAGGTCCACCTATTACTCATTTTCATGACGTGTTTGAAATAATACAATACTTTGTAATTTGTTTCCTAATCCTAATAAAAATTCTAATAATTAACTACTAACCTTATTTAATATCAGAGATACAACAACTCAATTAAAATTGGATCATGCCTTTTAAATTCTTTCCCTTAATCAAAACTTGGGTTTTAGGAACTCAATTTTCTTAAATAGATTCAGATAGTTTTAACCAACCTCTAGATCTGAATTAAAGTCATATAATATCTAGATGAATTCTATTCTTTAATTCAACAAGATATTAATCTAAAACTTGTCTTTTGATTAGTACAACAAGTTAGTATTAATTCCTATTAAAATAAGTTAGAAGTATTTCTTGCACTTTCTTCAATCATTATCATGCTTAAAATAAATGTTATCTTATTGAGATGGAAGATTTAATTTCCTTCTGAGAACAATTTAATTTCCTTCTGAGAATAACCATTCCATTAATAATCAAATTCAAGAGTCAATAACATAACTTTAAGAAATATTTCATTCATAAAATCTACATCCATACAATGATAGTTTTGATAAGAGTAATGAAGTACAACAAACAAAATATCTTAATGAATAGAAAGGAGAGTAAAAACACTAATCACTTCTGCCTCTTTGAGGGCGTCACACCTCGAGGAATCTTTTGATTTGTTGCTAGGCTTGATCACTGGAATGGCTCTCGCCTATTCTGTAAAATGTGGCTTCTGAGTTATGCTTGTAAATTCTCTAGTTCTCCTGTTGTATCTCTCTCTCTATCTGTATATGTATATATATCTCCCTTTTGCTTCCTTTGTCAAATATTTATAAAGAATTGATGTTGGAAGTTGTAGATGCAGTTGGTTGATCAGTTGGGGTGGTTTTTGGTCGGTTTTATCAACTGCCACCAAACATACAACTTGAAACAACATGTCCACTCGATCAGCTTTCAGTTCTGCCCCTGCTGAATGTCGTGTCGCGATCGTGCAATGGAAGTCGTGCTCGCGACTTGACTGCCAATGCTATTGTCTGATTTTAGGCGCAAATCGCGACCGTGAGCCTCAAGTCGTGCTCGCGACTTTACCGCCAAAGTTACTGTCTCGTTTTAAGTCCAAATTGCGACCGTGAAGAATCAAGTTGCGCTCGCAACTTTTTCCTGATTTGCACACTCAGTTCCAATTTCACCTTTCAAATCCTCTTTTTGCTAGGATTTCACTAATCCAAAGCCAGTCTTAGCACCTGCAAGTTTTCTAACCCAAAACTACAAGAAACATGTAAAACATATCAAAAACACACACAATCATACAAAATAACATAATGAAAAATGCTACTTTGGTAATGCCATTAAATTCCCCCACACTTAAGTTTTTGCTTGTCCCTAAGCAAAATAATACTAGAGATGCAATAACTTTTTATGGATTATGTTGTACATATTATATTTTACTTATCCATTTGAATTATTTGAAAACATGTTATCAAGATCAAAATAATCATTAAAAATGAACCTAAGTTATCAAGTAAAACATACCATGTGGAATAACTATAGCAAACAAAATCTAAAGTTAACGATCTAACCAAACTTGGACATGGAATGAATAAATTCCCTTTTTGTTAAAATAGAAAATAGAAAAGTACTTAGGACACTTAGTAGTTCACATGTACTGTTTCTCATCTCAAGGCATTTTTAGGTAATCTATTTCTAATACTCAAAAGTGGTTGCATTTTATGCTCCATACCACCTGCTCACCTTTTGTCACTCAAAAGTGGTTGCATTTTATGCTCCATACCACTTCTCACCTTTTTCTTTCTTTTCTTTTTTTTCACTAATATAGAAAAACCTCATAAGTGATTGCATTTTATGCTCCATACCACTTCTCACCTTTTTCTTAACAGTTTTTCGTTATTTCACTCCACTCAGTTTTTCTCTTTCTCAATACCTTCATCCTTTATTGACTTGAAACACATATAGAAAAACTTAAGTTTCCATTTCCTTTCTATTTTCATGTTCAAGTAAGGATGTAAAAATATTCCATATCCAAATATTGTCTAGATAATTAACTAAAGATTTTAAAATTTTAGTAAAGGTCTTCCAAATGGTATGTTCAACTTTTAAAATAAGTTCATTTTGCAAACAAAGTTCTAACCGTCATAACATATTCAATAATCTCAAATGTAATAAGCATATAATCTAATAAACATATAAATCATCTATTTAAAGAACTCAAGAATGGAAGGGTTTAATAACAATCACAAAGTAACATAGAAAACAACACAACACAACATAACATGAAGTCGCGGTCGCGAAGTTTCCATTCGTGCTCGCGATTTTGCACAATTTTTACACAGAAACCTCAAAAGATAAGTTGTGTTCGTGAACTTAGCAGTCGCGCTCGTGATTTATGCCCAGAATGAAGCAGAAACTGCTAAGGCAAAAGTCTTAGTCGCGAATATTGCATTCTTGGTCGCGACTCATTCTCCTTTTCCGTACTTAAGCAGCATATAAATGTGCAAGTATTCCCCATAATTAAATCTCACAATGTCCCCATTGTGAATTAGAAAAAGAGATAGACAAAACATAAACACAAAACAAAAAACAAAGACAAAATGCAAAAGACAAAAACAAAATAAAATGCAGAAAAAAATAAACAAAATAGCAATGGGTAGAAAAACCTCATTCTTCGGCGGAGTCCGGGGGCGATGGGGAGAATTCAACATTCTGTTTTCGGAAGTAAGACATCCACTTCCGTGCCATGCTTTGGTGCTCCTTATGTATCGTATCAAGCTTGGCATCCATGCCCGAAACCTGGAGTTGCAAGGCATGTTGTGATGTCTCCAAGCCCTCAACTCATTGAAGAACTTGCCTCCAACCTATAACTTCCTCTTCTTCTTCATCATCACCCCCCATTCTAGATGAGGAAGCAGGAGCTTGTTCTCTGTCAGTTCTGTCACTTGGCATTGGTGGAGCATTTGATGGGCCTGTAGTCCCCTCATGCATACCAACACGTTGCTCCTAAGACTTCCAGCAGTATGTTGTACGGTCACCATCTTGAACTTCATCAACCAATCCGGCTCTCTTTAAGAAGGCACCTCCTAAAGGATGGAAATCACCCATCGGTTGTGCACGAAATGGTGGCAATGGCATTTGGGCAGCACATACGAGGATAGCGGCGATGCCACTCACACCCAAGGTGGATTTTCCTTTGTTCCGAGAAGCATTGAATAAAGTATCAAAAAGTATCCCTGCAACATCCACAACCTTCTACTGCAGAACACATTCCAGAATAAATAAATCCTTTGTTTGGACCTTGGTGGCTTCCACCCGTCCAAACAAGGAATAACACAAGTATTTATGAAAAATAAGAGACTATCATCCTTAAACCAACGATTTCCAGCATTTTTAGTATTGTAGTTTGGTTGTCCAATAAAGTTTTTCCAAACTACTAATGCTTTCCATCCCGAAGGCCTAAAATGGAATTTTGTGGTGGGAAATCCCAACCAACGGTTCATTTTGTCATAGTCTAAAATCAACTCTTCACCCTTGTGCCTAAATTTAATTGCAATTTCTGTTTCATCTACCCATTCAAAGGTGGTAAGGCATTTAATAGTGCAATTAGCAAAATCAGGGATTCTCATCCTATCATACTGTTATAAGTTTAGTACCTTTAAATAATGTTCTATTTTCTCTAGCATACCAGTACTTTGTAAAAATTCTCGGTCAAGAACATACATACTTGAAAATGTAGATTTTGCTAGTTTTTGGAAACGCTTACCTTCATCATCTGTCAAGATGAGAAATAGGGCAGCATACTTATCTGCCAAATTTCTAACCCCTGGAGCCAATGAACTTGTAGGAACGTTTCTCTGGGCTCGTCTCTTGAAAGACATTTTAATGGTTACAAGAAGATGAAAACAGAGAAGGGAAATGCAGGAAAATGAAGTAGGGCTGTCGAGAGGGAGAGGAAAAATGCTAGGGTTTCTTTGGATTGAGAGAAAAGATGAAGTATTAAGAGGTAAGGAAAGAGGTTTATCGCAGTCGACTCTTATAATAGGTCGCGACGGGAAGTTGGGGAACCAAAAATCACGACTTTTCAATGAACAGATGCGTATAAAAAAAATTTACCGTTGAGAAGTCGCGCCCGCGACTTTAGTTGTCGCACTCGCGACTTGATAAATGTACCTTCTGTCTGATTTTTGGACCTTTTCGCGCTATGATGAAAAATGTTGCGGTCGCAAATTTGTCGAATTCATCCTTTGTGCAACACTTCGTGTTCACTCTGGCAAGAAGATCATCACGAGTTTTGAAACAAAGTTACTATCCACATTGTGCATCAATTCGTGCTCGCGATACAATATGTCGCGATCGCGAATATGGATCAAAAGTTTATGTCAGCAAAATGGTGCTTTTCGTGCTTGCGACTATCCTTTCTGCACTCGCGACTGTCCTTTCTGCACTTGCGACTTCTCTGATACTAAGTCCTTCAACCCTTGTTCTCTTTCCAATCAATGAAAAACTCATTTGTTTACATGTTTCAAGCCTTGTTTTGGCTTGGGATTTTATGAAAAACAAAAATAATATTTCTAAAGTAAAAGAAAAAGAAATAAGATACATATAAAACAAAAACAAAAACAAAAATAAAAACAAAAACAACACAAATAACACTCAAATAACAAAGACACACTTAGTATTTTATTTATTTATGTTAAACACTATTTCGGTCCCCCCTTTAACTTGCATTTTCCTTAGGATTCTTTTCGGTATTACTTGGAAGATTTTCCATCCCACGTGATGGAATAGCATTGGCTAGTTGCCCCACTTGTACTTCCAAGTTATGTATAGATGAAGAATGATTTTTGAAAAGTTGGTCAAACCTATTCTCTAACCATTTCAAATTTTCATCCCGACTATTCATCCTTTGATTAATATCATCCAAAAATTTGTCAATTTTATTTGTCAATTGACCTATCCTGTCATAAGGTTGATTAACTTGATTTCCTCGGTCCGGATTTTCATTGTTCCTCCAATTATTAGGATAGTTCCTATATCCAACATTATAGTTATTCGAATATGGATTGTTGCGAACTTGCCCTTGGACATAGTTCACTTGTTCCTCCATATTCGAATTCCTATAATTGCATTCACTAGAAACATGCCCTAATTGGCCACAATTTTCACAATTCAAAGTAGCAGACTTATTAATACTCAAGTTGTCAATCTTATGACCCAAAGCAGAAATTTGTGCTTGCATGATAGTTAAGGTGTCTAATTCATGTATTTTCTTTCCACAACTTGAAGAAGAAGAAGCTTGCATGGAATTAACATGACTCACCTGGGCCCTTTCAGTTGACCACATACTGTTATTGCTTGCCATTTCCTCCAACAAATAGAATGCATCATTCGTTGTTTTCTTCATCAATGAACCTCCTGCCATAGCATCTATGGTTCCTCTTGTGGCAGGATTTACTCCATTGTAGAATGTTTGGATTAAGATGTTTTGGGGAAGGCCATGGTGTGGACAAGCTCTTTGCAGTTCCTTGTACCTTTCCCATGCCTCATACAAAGATTCAGCATCATGTTGAGTGAAAGAAGTAATCTTTTTAATCAGTTTGATTGTCTTAGCCAAGGGAAAGTATTTGGACAGAAAGGCTTGGACTAATTGTTCCCAATTGGTAATTGAATTTGGTGGCAGGGAGTTCAACCAAGCCTTGGCTTTATCCTTCAATGTGAAAGGAAAAAGTCTAAGCTTGATAGCTTCTGCTGTTACAGAATTGACTTTGAAGGTATCTCATATCTCTAAGAAGGTGGCTATATGTGCATTTGGATCTTCATTAGGTAATCCATAAAATTGTACACTATTCTGCAGCATTTGCAACAACGCCGACTTAATCTCAAACTGATTAGCATTTACCGGTGGTCGAACTACTCCTTGTTGCGAACCCGTAAGACTTGGAATTACATAATCCATCAGCCTTTGTGGCTGCGGTGGTTGATTTGGTTCATTCATAATTCCTGAAATTCGTTTCTTCTTTTTCTTCTTTTGACTTGACAGAAATCTCTCAATCTCCTGATGATACTCCTCTAATTCTTTATTTGAAGACCTAGTACTCGACATACAAAATAATAAAACAATGTTCCTGCCAAAAAGCTGTAATTAGTATTTGACACAAACTAAATAAAATAACCTAAGTGTATATGTAAAATAAAACAGCATTGCAAATCACACAAAAAATTTTCACAAATGAAAAAACACCGTTCCCTGGTAACGGCGCCAAAAACTTACTTGCTATTTAACCCGCATGTCACACCCGCAACCTCCCCTGGGCCAACCGCCCCCGGGGCTAGAGTCGTGACAGCCCCTCTTGGGGTCACCCCCTCAAGGCAGGATTTGTTTATTTGGCCCCTTTTCACCGGGGTCGCCTCCCCCACGACTCGAACCCGAGACCTCTCTATACAAGAGTCTCCCGTTGCGAGTGTGAGTACCAATTCTTCCTTGACTGAGGGGTTCACAATAAGTCATTAACTTGTCCAAATTAAATCTTATGAAATCTTATGGCAGAGTGAACTATTAATAATGAAACCTATAAAATGTTAGAACCAATGAATTTTCCTTAAATAATAAAAACTTATTTGAAATAAAAAAAATGTATAAAGTGTAAAGAATCACAATTCATACACCAAACATAAATATCACCTCTTGAAATATCACAAAAAATTCAAAAATTTTACAATAGCGAACTCCTTGAGGCGATAAATTTTGAATGTCAATGTTACTCATAATAGGATTATGCTTTCCTATTTAGATAATAATCTTAGTTCATTCATAATAACAATGGCAATACTTAAGATTGATGCGAGTTCATGATGTTGTTTGTGAATTTTTCCGTCGTCATAGACCTACAAAACAAAGAAAATGCACTCTGATACCTAAGTTAATATAAGTCCATGTGAATAAAAAATCACATATCTTGTTAAAGTAATTTGAACCATTTTTTATATAGACATATTACTTAGTAAATCAGATCATATAATAGATAGTATGGTGGTTATCATATAGTAGATAATAGAATGGTTTCCAACAGAGGATTTTTATCCTGAAAATTAATAACATGTGATATATCAATTCAAATTTACCAAGTTTATTAGTCTTAAATGAAAAAATTGCAAGAATCGCAATTGTATTATTAAGATTTTGTACATTTCTACTATAATAATAGTGAGGAAGTTAAAAATAAAGAACTAAATTGAAATTATAATTTAACCTATAAAGAAATAGAAAATATGATAAGCTAGTTTTGAAGACATTATGGTTTGAACTTGTGTTTAATGAGAAGGTAATTAATGATGATTGACATTGGTTTTAATCTTGTCGAGAAGAAAATGTAAGGTTAGCAAACTTAAAAGATGAAGAAAAAAAAAGGCTTTAATAGGAGAATGGACAATGTTTTGTATGGTACCATGAACTAGTAAATACGAAGACCACTCTTTGAGTTAATGGTCTAAATAATATTTCATAATTTAGTAGTTTTTTTTAATGTTTCTTATGTTTCCTTCAAATAAAGGATCCTTCAACTTTGAAGCTAATTTCAAAAAAGTTATTTAATTCTATTTTTTTTTGTTTAAACTCCTTACTATTCATGTCCACAACTCTGTTTTATATCATATTTAATATACATCGATATACCACATTATGTGTTAGTACATGTCATAACTCCTATGACATGCCTCCCACAGAATGAACAGTGATTTCCTACTTTCTCTACACTGAAATCACCACTCATCCTGTAAGGGATAAGTTTACATCACAGTTCCTTAAAACCTGTATAAATTTTTCTCATTTCAAAATAATTTAAAACTAGAATTATTCATTCAATAAAAACTATTATTTTTCAACATCATCATTCATTTTAAAACCAAATACATGAATTAATAAATCCATTACTAACGCTTTCCAAAAGTATTAACAAAATCAACATACAATTTATTTAATTACAATACTGCCTCTATTTACATGAATATTACAACTTATAAAATATATGCATTACAAAAATCCTTGGGATACATTTATATTTACAAATACTACCTCTGTTGACTTTATCTTCAATTCACTGCTTGCTCTGATTTCCTTTGCTACTTTCACCTGCGTTTATCAGGGATAAACGCTGAGTATATAACTTAGTAAGCTATAACCAATTCACTATAGATACATCATATTAATTTCATCATACTCATTCTCAATAATAATTTCAAGCAACAATAACATCAAACACTGACTCAATTAACACAACTATCATCCACATCAATTTACTCATGTCACAACATAATGAAATGCATCTCATGCTATGCAAATCTCCATTCTCTTTTGCTCTTCCTTTCTTTCATATTCATATATCCTTTCGAAATGTTATACCATGGTAAATTCTCATTATTATTTCATATATGTGAGTCACCACTTCCCCTTCATGGTTCTTCTCACTCCATATGTATACAATCATACTGATATTTATGGGTCACCACTACCTCTTCTTGGTTCTTCCCAAATTAGAAATGTATGGGTCACCCCTTCTCTTCATGGATCTTCCCACTTTCATACATGCTATGCTTCATGTCATTCATGCTCTCATATGCATGACTCAACTCATACTTTATCAATCAATGCAATTGCTTTCTTTCATTAATACTCTTATTTCAACATCAACTCATAAAACATCAATCATGTACAAAATAATCATTAGGCAACATGCTCTTCC
>CAOGCB010255394.1:0-12872 GCA_948266635.1 Cnidoscolus chayamansa
CTATGGCATTGATTTAACTGCTAGAGCAAATACGGACCATTTAAATAATTAAAAACATCATTAAACTAAGATCCTCGTTATGAACAATATAGACAACCTCAAAATTTGAGGAAAGATGTACCCTTCTTCCAGCCCCTCAAAAGATTAACCCAAAAACACTCTTAGCAAAGCCTCCAAAAGTCTGTCTTAGTATTATCCTATTTTCTCAAATATGAGCTCATCATGCTATAACCAAGGGATGATTAAAGACAAAGCTAACCTATCTCACACAAGGAGCCATAACATAACATAATACTGTCTTAACTTGTCACAGTGGCCAATAATAACTGCAATTGATTTAACTATATAAAATTTCCCAGCTTAAAAATAATTAATATACAAATATTTGTTTTAAACAAACTACATCCATAATCATTCTCTCCTCAAGATTGAAGATCCTGACCTATTGTGTACTGCATCATAACTTCAACTACTTCGTATTATGGACAAGAAATAACCATATCGTACCATGGAGAGCTCAGTGTGAGCAGCAGAGACTGAAGCCAAAACCTTCTTCCCTCTGATCTCATACTATGTCACTGTTTTGATTTCCAGAAGAATATGCATGCGTGAGTGAGAGAACTTCGTTCTCTTCACCCCATAATTCTACATTTCCTAATTATCTCGTTTGAAAAATTTACATGTCTATTCCACAAGCTTTGTACCTCTGGGAGCCCTATCTCAAGCCAGGGCTTTGCAGGGCCACTAAAATGTATTACAGCTGCATTTTCCATTATCTCTCTGCGACCTTCTAGGGGTCTATACCCTAGTCCAGCCAGATGCCAGGAGGGATCAATAGGCTGCACTTGACCCTCAAAAGCAAGTAAGGCTGGTGGAAGCACCCCTGGTTGCCACAGCTCCAGTCCAGATTTTAGACTCTGCAAACAACACAATTGATATCAAGGCAGAGAAGAAAAATACATAATCTTAATAAAGGATATTATGAAGTTTAACGAGTATATGAAACTCTACTTTGAATTACTACGTAGGCTCTCGCAGATTAATGTAGAGGATAGCTAGGTGATAGCCATCATTAAAATTTGCAACTCGTTGTGATAGAGATACACCATGGGATGTTCAAATATCGCACCAGATCAAATATATTACAAAAAATGGTTCAAATAGCTGATAAAAAGATTGGGATTAAAACATAATTGAATTGAGTAGGGGAGTGAAATTGGATAACGCCAAACAAACAACCAAGCTAACCCTGAGGCCTGAAGTATCAATTTCCACTGACAAACAATGATAGTAACATCTTTTGTAAAGCCACTGTTGTCAGTTGAGTGGGCGTGTGTGTCTGTTCAAGTGGCAGGATTTTGAATGAGATGAGAGAGCTTACTTGTTTCAACCATTTACGATAATTTGTTGTGATATTGGCTCTCCTCCAAGCATTCAGATCAAAGACATTCATGCCATAAAGCCAGGCACAATGTTCAGGGTCAAAATTAGATGAAATCACTGGATGAGAAAAATTCAAATAATCTTTGTATCTCCTTCCTGGGCAGCAGTTTTCACCGCACCATGAGTCAACAACAGCACCAACAACTTTCTCGTTGAGATCCAATTCCCACAAAGATGATATGTCATGTTGCACAACTACATCATCATCCAAGAAAACTATCTTGTTGAGATCCGGAAACAGCTGTGTAGCCCATGAAAGTCAAATTATAGATCCATCATTATTACATACTTCATATATTCAACATCATCCATCCAATCACAGAAGATCATATGAATTGAGTAAATACCTCAGGAATATAAATTCGGAGATGATTTAATAAAGAAAGAGATGTGGGGCCTACAGCCTCCAAACTTCTTATGCGATCTTCCTCATGTAGAAAGTTGTCTTCTTTCACAGTGGTGTAGTAGCGGCTCCAAATAAGACGGTGAATCTGTAACATCTCTTTAATGCCAATATTTACTTCTTTTGTCCAGTCATATTGGTGCAACCCCTTAATTTCCACAACTGCTGATTTAATAGGATTGATAGCAAACCAAGCATGCATTGGAGTATATGTTTTCTTGTCAGTGATTACATGAAACACCAGTTTTTCAGGGCTCACTGAGTTATGGACTGTAGAAGAGATGACAACAGAGGCGGCAAGAACATTATCAGTTATGAGAACAACGTGATGGAAGGATGGGTCTGCCAGGCGAGACACATATTCAGGTGGGGGTAAACGAGTTCGGGCAATGGCATTTACAGCATATTCCTCAGCCAATTTGAGGCAAAGGCAATGTAGGCTCTTTGGAATGCCATGTGAAGCTAAATGCCAGTAAATTGATTCACGCTGTCTGGCTAATTGCACCTTGCGCTCCAGTTTAGACAGCTGCATTATTGGAACAAAAATAAGATCTTCCAACTGGTAGGAGATGTATAAATAGATGACATAATAGTGATGGATATATTCTGCTTCAATGCATATTTACATTTAGCAGCCAAAAATAGATTATTAACCAGTGATATTACCAGCCTGGTCCAATGTTCTAATTAAGATCTAGTACATAGATAGGACAGAACAGTCAAGAGCTAACTGAGGCTATAATACAAATTAGGGGTGCCAAACTGAGCATGTATGAAGGTCACAGATAGCCACTATACAGATAGACATGTAAGACCCTATCATGGAGCCCCATTAGCACAATCCAGTATGGAAAGTGATTTTCGTTTTGACTAAAATGTTGTCAAAATGAAAATGAACAAGAGTAATTAACACTATGGAAAGTCCAGATCTGCTAATAAGCAGAAGTTGCTGGCTCTGTCAGACACCAGATTTCCCTCCAAGTCTGATTAACCACTTGCTAATTTTGAAATACCCTTATTGGTTTTATGAAAGGTTAGCAAATCTAACAGGTAGCACTAAAGAACTCTGTAAAATGAAATACTAATGGAGGAAATTGGATACAGCTTCTATTAATGAGAAGACGGTTACAAGGAGAGCCAATCAGAAATTTTCACATCAAAATTTTATGAAATCATCATGTGAAAAAACTATTCAACCTGAAACAACACGCTTGATAACCTTAGTAATAAAACATTCCACAGAATTTTGACAACCATCTATTCAAAATCTACGCCAAACAGTCTCAAAATACAAAATTAGAGCAGATTTTCAATTCAATCCAATTCCTTAATTTTATTAATTTTGCCTGTATATTCTAAATTTATATAATTTTATCTAACAGTTGAATGACATGTTCCATTTCTGACACAGCAACTGATGCAGCATTAAAAAATTTTAAATTATTTTCTTACTAACATAGAATTTACATATTAAAATTTTTAAAGTGTGGGTGTGTGTCGAAGTATATATATGTAAAGGGTTTTTTCTAATTATATTGGTTGAGAACAAAAACAACTTCTGAATTGAACATCTTTTTCCAACTTTATCAAATGCTTTTACCAATTTATTGCAATGAATTATATAATAAGATTATCTTCTATAACACCTTGCACCACTCAGTGCAAAGTAGTCACATATTTGTGGGAAATGGAAATGGAAATGGAATAGTAATTATATAACATAGCATAACTTAAAAGCATAGCTTGGATTAATCATTTTCGGTCTAAAAGTTACTTGAGACATTTGGAGCTAGGCTGTTTCAAATTCCATACATCTCTAAACTGTAAACACTGTATTTTATTCAGGGAAACTAGTTCTGAATAAAAAAGGTGCAAATTCATTTCTCATTTCTTTTTGTGATTTCATCTAAAGCTTAGGTTATTTTCTAAGTCAAATGCTAATGTTGGTCATAGATACTGATCAGATAGGCATATATAAAATATTCAAACCTCTTCCATGAACCATTTAAAGATCTTTAAGTCAGCTTTATTTCTTAATGAAGGATAATGTTAATTTAAACAATAAGACAAATTTAAGACCATAACAATGCAATCAAACTGGCTAATTTCTTCTCTCCAAACCCAGTGGTCCTGACCTAACCTAAGAAAAGCATCAAATTATGATTGCAACAGGTCATCCAAAAGATGCCCAAGCAACTTTATAACTGGGATTGTGACAAGAGATGCAAATAAACTTATTCAGAAAAAAATAAAACTTTTCAATCAAAAAGTAATGTGGATAATGATAGTATAAAATTTGCAGCCATGAATTTTTTTACTTCCTAACACAACTCCCAGATCCATTATGAATACCAAAACCTTTACTAAAAAACTTTAAAAAGTAGTTAAAAATATAAAAGCATCTTGCTAGAATAAATTTTGAATGCATTTCAAGGTTTTGGATGGTTGGCAACAAGTCAAACTCAAATGGAAGGGACCTTATCATATCAGAACATTAGTTTGGAAGTACTTGTCATACATTAAGCAAAAATTCTCTCATGGACTAACAAAAATCCTTTCACAAAAGCCTATATGTTGTAGCGTAAATCTTCCCTCCACTATCCTACCCAGCAGGTAACTCCCAACAAGTGAGAAATAGCCTAGCATGGGACTGCAGGTAACAAATATCAGAGTATTACAATTGCGTAGTAAACAACAATTCATAAGAATAATTAGCCGTTCAAAAAGCATTGAACAGATATATAATAATACGCAGAGTTCCCTTCGCTTGACCTTTTACATAATTAACAATTAATTGTTAGGGTGTAGCAATTATCCAGCTATTTTAAACTGAAACGCGTTGGCAGACTTTTACCAGTTCAACTATTGGATTGTATAAATACCCACAAAACCAAGAGGCAATAATGAGTAGTAATAGCTAAAAGCTACAGTAAACAACAGAACACGAGAAAAGGAAAATAAAACGTGTACTTGAATGACGTACCATGGCCTTGGTCCTGAAAGCAAAAGCCTTCACGTCTGATCGTGTAGACGTCGTTTCCTTCACAAGGTCGTTGAATGATTCTGTTGAATCTTCCATTCCATTATTATACATGTCACCTTCCTTTGCCTCCAACAATGCTCTTGTCAGCTCTTCTCTCAGCTTCTTCGCATGGGTACATGCATGACCACAGTAAGAACATTACAAAAATATGATATGATCAATCACGGTTCCTGATAGCCGTTGATGTGCATAAACCGTGTTGACGTATGCTGACATAAATAATATTGGAGGGAGCTGAGGGAATATTGGAAAAAGAAAATGCTCCCCCACCAATAATTAAATTTCTTTCCCTATAATGCGTTGCGAATTAATAAAGCTCAAGTGGAGGAGAATATTATGATTGCAGGACAACTGGCCACGTGTATTTGAAAGCAACTACAAGTACCGACACTCCCCAAGATGAGTTTATCCTCTGCCATTTTTCATGCTTTCTGATGTTTATGTTCTTAGGACTAAAATGCCATCACCAGGTCCCCCGTTTCACGAGAATGCCACTTTTTAATTTCTCACTCTATGTAAAAATAAATTCATTAATTTAAGAATGACGTCCACTCACAACTATACCATCTCAACAATTACTTGGAAACAATATTTTCGGGTGGATAACTGGAGATAATATATAAGCATGATTGCATCTACCACTTTCTTTAAAATCTAAAATTATTTATATTATTAACATTATAGTAGTTTAAAAGTAATAATTCTATCTTAATCCAAATCTGTTTCAAATAATGAAATAAATCAATTCTATTAAAACCTTGAGAAGGAAAAGAAAATTAGTTATGATTCGTAAAAGGACAGGAATTTTTAAAAATAAAAATTCAAGTTTGAAAAGTTAGAACCCTTTCCATCAAGCTAAGAACTTTGGAGAATAAGTGAGGAAAAAAATGATGTATATAAAAATATTTTTCGTAAAAATATATTTTATGATGATATTAAAATAAAATATATTGATAAACTTAATTATAAATGCTTTAATAGAATTTTTGAAATTACAGAAAAATATTTGAAATCAACGAATGTTTTTAAATATAAAAAATAATATTAAAAAAATAAGAGCTTAAAAGTGCAAAATGATGAATAGAAAAGAAGGGAAAATGAAAGTAGTAAACCAATAAAAATAAATTCCATCCAAGTATAGACGTGTGTAAATTAGATTATCTTGGATATTTTGGTAAGTAATGCACCAGATAAGTCCACATGGCAGTCCAAGGCACATCGCCATTATCATTCTATCCTAATTGGAAAAGCTTCGGGGCTACGACAGCACTGAATCTCAGGGGCAAATTCGTCATTGAAAAGAATTACTCACCAGGGATGGGTCACTCCCGCCGAAAAACCTCCAACCTGTGCAGTCTGCAGAAAATAAGAAAAAGGATAAAATTAAGAAAAATGAATTTGATAGTGAAAGGAGACAAAATATTTTGAGATTTGAAAAAATTGTATGAAAATAATAAATAAGAAATAAAAAAAAATGCAGCAAATTGTCCTAAACAAATGCAAAATCAGTAACTGATCTGTGGATTACCAAATGTAGAATTGCAAGCAGTGGCAGATTCAAGGACCAAAAACGCAATTCTAACAAAAAGGAAGGGCAAAAGGATTCCAAGCAGCAGCAGCACCGGCAGCACTGACCGGCTGGAAATCCGACGACACGCAGCCACCTTAGATCCCTTTCCTCCGCTGGCGCCGGAGTTGGATATGGTAACTCTCTTAATCCCCGTGGTCGAAATATAAAACTTCATGGTGATTTACTGGAAGTTTCCTGAGCTTTATAGCACTTTATCTCCAACTCCATGTGAAATTGGAATCGCTTTCGACTTCTCACTCTCCGGATACAAAGAGATCTAGCTTCCTAAGCAGCAGTGACAGTGACAACAGAGAAGCTGAGAGGTGAGACACATCATACAAAATGCGAGAAGACGAATGCCGTATTTCAGATTGTGGGAGAGAGAGAGAGAGGGATGAGAAGAAATGGAATTGAAAAAAAGCATTACCCTTTGGTCACGAGTTTGATCTGTGTGGAGCGGAGTTGAGTGAGTACAAAATCGCTTTTGAGACGATCGATGGGATGAGGCTTCTATGTTGGCTACTTGACAAAACAAACAAAAACACTGTGCGTCCTCTTTCCCCCTTCTTATAGTTTTTTCTTTTGTAATTTGTTTATAGAAAATAAAAGAAAAGAATTAGAGAGAGAGAGAGAGAAAAGCCGAAACGAATGCCGCGTTCATTGCCGCGGGAAAATAGTAGCTTGCAATATTATAATGCTCTTTGTGGAGATTTCTTTTTTGGCCCATGGGTTTGGCATTAAATTACGCGTTTGCCCTCCCTTTTTTCTGCCTCTTGTACCAAAATGTGATATATTCTCGGGCTCTCACACTCCGGCTTAATAGGATTATAGAAGGATAAATCACGGTGACTCAGCAGTAGTCAAGTGAAAAATCTTTAATTTAGTGTCTATAAAGAGTCCACTCATATAAGTGAAACTCTAACACTATGACTGTCAGAGGTTCAAATCTTGAACTTTATACTAATTTTAACACTTATTTACCCATTAAACAAAGCCTGGGCAATCACTTTTATACAGGTAGAGAAGAAGAAGCTTAAATTTCCAATAAATTATAAATATAATTATTAAGGTTTAGAGAGTTGGGAATTGAGAATAAGATTGCAATCAGTTAAGGGTGGTTTTGAAAGTAAAATTGGGTTTTAAGGAGAAGAATTGTACCATTAGAGTTTTAATCAATGCCACATTAACCAACTTAATATAATTTAATCAGATTAATTTAAAGTTTAAAAATTAACGTTATAATAATTGAAGGTTAAAAACAGAAGCAATGAATGCTCAGTGACACCGACTTCAATCCAATTATGATCAATAATGCTCAACTCATCTGCCTCCATCATTACCTAAAAGCCACTTTCGTATGTTTCTTTTTTCTAGTTATATCCCCTTTTTTTTTTTAATTATCATCATATAATACCAAAATTTCCCACGTAAATAGGATCAACTATTGTTTTTTTTTTTTTAGTAGAAAATTAACAAGTGTAGACTAAATTTTTAGTGCAGGAGAAACTGACTTTGATGTGAATGGTGAATTTGGGGCGAGGGAACGAAAGTGGTAAATTACTCACACAGGGTGAGCATATAACTGATAACAATATGTGATTTATTAAAGGAACAGAAGAGAGACCTGTACGGGGAGTTGTAGAATGTGGGCCTGGAAATGGATAGTAAGTTCTTTTGGTCTTGGAAGATTGTAGTCATTGCAGGAACAACAAGCAAAGCAAACCAAACCAGCGACAAAATCCCAATGAGACCTGACAGCATTTCTCTCCTTTCCCATTATTGGATAGCGGCTGATTATATATATATATAAGGAAAAAAGAAAAAGAATAGACCAAGTTAAGTTGAATGTTGATAAATGAGTTTGGCATATTGAAGCAATTGTAAGATTCATAGGGCATAATTAAGTATATTTGTGATAGCTGGTGCTGCAATTCATCCACTAATGTCGTATATTTAAGGCAATTTTAAACTTCAATTTCATAATTCCAAACTCAACTCAGAGAAAGTGTTATTAAATGAAAAAGCTGATGTGGAAGCTCCAATAATCCAAGTGCAGAAGCTCCTTCGATGGAAATTCAGATAATTTAGAGATTGAAGTGATAGGTAAAGGGACAGATTTTATATATATATATGTATAAAGAAACGGGGATAATACGGTGTAATAGGAAAGGCAGAGGGATCCACAGTTATGAGATGAGAAGATTGGTGAGTGTGACAGAGAAGCTGGTGATTGCAGAACAGAAATGCTAGCAAGCGACTCAATTTATTCACTGGCAGTAGGAAGGTCCTTTCCTTCTTTTTTTTTTGTTGGTTTGTTTCCCCAGCTGAATTAATTAATTAATTAATGATAGTGACAGCATCCACTTTATTTTCTCGTATTTAAAATGCAGAATTCATAAAAATTTGAATTAATTAATATATTTTTTATCAATTTTGATATTTAAATAAAATTTTCTTTTCTTTTCAGTTTAAAAAAAATTAAAATTATATATAATATTATTATAAAAATGCATTTAAATTCTTAGTTTTTATTTTGTTTTATATTAATATTATTTCATAGCATATCATATGCTGGTAAAAGTTGCAATTCTTCAAGACTGTTTGATCTGTTTCAGTTTAGCATAAAATAGACCAAATAAAAGTTCGGAAATGCAAGTTAATTTTGATGGTTGGTTAGGTAAAAAGAAAAATAGAAAAACACTAGAAAAGAAGAAAAAGAAAACAGAATATTTTTCATAAATAAAGAACACCCAAGTGATTCAAAGGATACACATATTGCCTTCTATATTTGATAGAACAACCAAGAAAATTTGGGTGGGAACTCTTGCAAGAACCAAGACCAACTTCCAAACAAATTGTTCTAAGACACTTGCTGTAACTTTTGAGGCTACACTTCTGTTCTAACCTTCACATTTTGGCGTAGCCAGCAGAAGCAGAACCAGAACCAGCCGAAGCATCAAATTTCTTCCACCTAACAGCTTGTTGAAAGTTACCATTTTACTTGTTACTTATCAGAACGGCCTGAAGATTGTAAGATGTAAAATCCGGTTTTATCCTACTCTTGCCTCGACTCCTCGGAAGAACTGCAGTAGTATACATGCTTGACACAATTCTGAAGCTCATAAACGATGAAAATGAGTAATGGCACATTGGGAACGTATCAGGAGTTGATTGTCTCTGTCAAAGGAACACCGGAAATGAGATCTGTTTCTGCCATAACAGAATTCAGCATTTTGTGCCTCCTCAGTTCCTTAGCTTTCCTTCTGTGGGTTTCCAGGATTATAAGAAGCGCAGTGATATCAGCTGGGCTCACCCCACCTACTCTGCTTGCTTGGCCGATAGTTTGTGGCCTCACCTGGAAGTAAGATAAACCCAATTACATAAACCTGAACCAAACTTGCTCAGAATTTCAAATAACCGTATTCAAGAGTAACCGTACAGCATATTTTCATGCTTGTGTATCTTGTAAATTCGAATTGACACAAGACCTACATATCCCATCATAAATCTCTCGCCCAATTCCATCAATGTTTAAAGGACGGAAGTTGTTTAGACCTTTCGAACTGTAAGTCTGATTGCCAGATCTATTACAAAATTAAATTGCCAATGAACTAGCATGTATAGAAATATAACAAAAATTGATCATAATTTCATTAATGTAACATCCATAAAGAAGTTTATAAAAAGGTCAATAGATTCAGCAAGGAATAATTCATTAGGCATCCAGTTGATTTCTGGTGATGTTAAGGGGATGTGTATATGAGCTGTAAAATTAGATATCAACTTTACGTGCTAATTTTCTGAATGTATATGGACCCCACCACATATGAAAACATATGAGAGTCCCAAATAAGTGAAATGTAATAGTTCTGGATTCTGACCAATTTGGTAATATGCTTTTGATACATAATACATAAGAATTCTGTCAAAAGTGACAAGAAAACTATTTATATCACAAACCTTGGAGAGTTTCTCACGTGCTTCAAGAGACAAAGTTGTCATTGAATGGTAATCCAAGTCCTCTGGAAGTGGTCTGTTTTGTTGATGGGCCATCTACATGAAGATGAGCAAAATAATTGACATAAATAAAAAGGGAAAAAGAAAACCGATGATATAAACTAACTAATCCATGCCCAAACACAAATATGTCACCAATCATTTCCAAATATTTTGGAACTTCTTCCTTTCCTAAGCCCAAGTACAGCAATTTGCAGGAATTGAATTATTGAAGTTAGATTTGAATGTATCTGAAAGCTTGAAGCCTTGAATAAATAAATCTAGTTGGAAAATTAGGGCTTGTAAAGAACAAGCAAAACTAAACGATAAATAGCAGAATCTAGGATTGTTTGCATCACAGATCAGGTACTGTGAATAGTAGCCATGAACAGTACAATGGGAGTGTAGGCTTCATATCTAAAATTTAGCTAGGTTCAAGCTGCATCATGTAATCTGAAGATAAAAGATAACCATAATTGCTAGAATTTCGTTAACTGAAAAAGTGAATAATAAAGCAATAGCATGAGAACTTGAAGACCAAAATAATCCCAGACGTGAATGACATTACACTGTAAAAACTAACCTTAACCCTAAAGGATTTCGACCCTCAAAGAAAACTCAAAGGAACCTGTAAGAAAATTCACAAAAGTGGATTGATCTTATGTTACATCTTTCAATAGCATTCTGAATTGCAGTTGCAGGTTGAGCTTGTCATATGCAACAAGCAAGCTAGTGCACACATGAACCACGTCACATAAAGGCTGCATCGCCAATTGGTGAGATATGGCTATTTAGCCAACCCCTTCATGAGCATACACTTTGCACTAATAACAAGCTGTTGGTTACGATTTTAGCCCATATATTTTTTTTTCCAAACTTTTCCACATAACCGAGCTCACTACATCTATGGTTTTTCAAGCATGCTGCATGCAAAGCAATATAAGCTCAAAGCACGCATTTTTGGCATGCTGACTGATTTGGTGTGCTGGGCATATGGCAGGTTGTCCATGCACAGTGCACTTAAAATCACCTCCTTATGGACTCAATTTCACAAGGCACTTGTGGTTGTAAACCTGTAACGAGATGCACTTGCAACCAATAAATGCTTCCAAGTATTTTGGGTAATTTTTATCTGCGGTTATTGAACTTTAGTGATTATTTTCTTTCAGTCACTGAATCTTAAATCGTATAATAAAAGTCACCCATCTTTATTTTTTTTATTACAAACGGTCATTGCCATCACAATCCGTCAAAACCTCCATTTGTTATATATGTTATTGTTGGTTCATTTTCATCCGCAGTCACTGAATTTTAGTAGGTCATTCATTGAGGTCACTGGACTTTAAATCTTATTACAAAAGTCATCAATTTTTTTTTATTACAAATGGTTATTTCCATCACAATCTATCAAAACCTCCATTTTGTTGTATATATGGCCATCACAATCTATGTACGTAATTTTTTGTTATTCTACATATATAACAAAACGTAGGTTGTGACATATAAACATGGGTGCCTCATTTCAATCAATTCATTGCGGAAACATTATTTTATGAATTTTTTTTACTTCAAAAAATTTATGAACCTTTTATTGTTGCTTCAACAGTTCTCTGTAGCTATTAGGTAGAAAAAAATATATTTTTATAGTAGTTGGGTATGGGGAGAAGAGGAGCTAAGGTATTTTAAAAAGGTTTTTTATCCAACAAGCAAAATAACATTTTTTTTATTTAAATCAACGTAGAACAACTAAAATTTCTATTTTGTTGTATACATAATAACTAAAAAATTGTCTACATAATTATAATGGCCACATATACAATAAAACGAAGATTTTAAAAGAATGTGACGAGAATGATAATTTATAATAAAAAATAAATGAGTGACTTTTATGACATAAATTAAATTTCAGCGACCGTAATGAATGACCAACTAAAGTTCAATGACTGCGGGTCAAAATTACTCGATGATACATATGCAACAAATGAAGGTTTTAACGGAATGTGACAGCAATGACCGTTTATAATAAAAAAAAAAAGATGGATGACATTTGTGACACGATTTGAAATTTAGTAACCGCAATGAAATAACCACTAAAGTTCAATGATCACTGGTGTAAATTACCCAAGTATTTTCAATTTTTCAATTTTTTCATAAGCTTGTTGTGCCCTAAGCAATTCCAATTTGTCCAGCCCTGCAAGTTTGCTATGTGATAAGAAGCATGATTATGATAGAACACTATGGCATGTGAGTTTCCAGAGTCTTAAACATGGGTATTCTTGAGGTCCTGCTGTCTGCATGACCACAAGATCAAGAGTGATTAAAAACCTGTTGGAGTTGGATCCGCTGACGAATAATGAAGCCTTCATACTTGACATCAATCTCAACACACACTTTATCCTCTCTAGATAGGAGCTTAT
>CAOGCB010255459.1:0-20222 GCA_948266635.1 Cnidoscolus chayamansa
TAAAAAAAAAAAAATATAATTATTATTTTTTATAAAAATAAAAATTATTTATATATTTATTTTTTTATTTATATATTTATTTATTTAATTTTAATAAGGGATTAACCAAAAAAAAAAAAAAAAAAAAAAAAAAAAAAAAACCCAGAAGTAGCAGCAGCACATGAGGCATATCAGATGTGATCATATCAGACAGAGAGATGGGAAGCAGAAGCAGAAGAAGCAGCAGCTTGTGAGGGAATAGGGAATAAATCGAAAAGGGTATGGACAAAATGGGAAACGCGGTCGCTCTCAAAATCTACAAAAGACCTTGACATGCTTCTGCTTTTCAGATTATCATCCTTTTAGTTTTAGACTCGCTGGAATTCATATTGACTCACCCCATTCTTTCTGTTTTTGCTTCTTCCACCTCCTCTTATCATTTTTGCCCCCCTCTCTCTCTTTCTTCTCTGGTAAGTAACATCAGAGCTGCGCTGCACTTCACTTCTGTTTTCTTGTTTTCTGGGTTCTTCTTCTTCTTTTTGTGTTTGTTGTCTCTTTTTCCGAGGAAGGAAAATCTGGGAACCCGCTGCAACTCATTTCTTGTCGTGCAATTTCTTACCATCCATTCTATGACTTGGATGTCAAGCCCTTCAAATGGGTTTTCTTTGTTTTTTTGTTTTGGTCTGGTTCTTCGTGTTCATATGTTTTCTGAAAGCATAATGGGAGCTCTTTTCTAGTCTATGTATTGGGATTTCATATTTTGTGCTTTCGTTGGCTGGGTTATTTTTGACTGCGTATTAAAGATTTATTCAGAGTCTTGTGGATTTTGATTATGCTTTCATGTTGTCTCCTCTGTTTGGTTGCCGATAAAAGTAGAGTAAAGTGAAATGGGAAAAAAATTCGAAGTTCTGCATTTTCTTCTCCTTCAGTTCCTGCTATACTGCAGGAGAAAGAAAAAAAAAAAAAAAGAAAGCAAACCCATACAATCAAAGTTAAATAGATATAGTTTTTCAAAAAAAGAGTAAAAGATAATGCATTCAATTATTCTGTTTTTCTTTCTTCAAACCTCTTGGCGAACAAACAGAGCGGTCTTTTCTTCATCTTCATCATTGTTTGTAGCTTTTGTTTTGTTATCGGTCTCATCATTAGTCATTACTGTAATATACTTATAAGGGATTTTGACTCTACGAGGGGTCTCTTCAGCTTTAGTCCATCGATCAGCAGAATAGTGGGTTTTGTCTATGAATCGTGTTGGATCATTATCGACTGTTCGATCGTTATCGAGTGTTTGAAACATTGTCATAATTTTGTAATTGTTCATGTTACTGCTTACAAGTTGTTTGTGTTGTTGCTTTTACACACAACAGTATTTTGTGACTTTCACAAAACTAGAAGCAAAGGCTTTTAGCTACAAGTGCTAATAAACTTTCTATTTGTGAATTTTGTTAGGCATTTGCACTTTCTGCATACTGTCTGCAATTCTTGTTCTTCCTGATGGAGTCTTGGCGCTACTCTGCTGAAGGGAAAGGCCTTCTGTTCCCAGATGAAATAGATTTATCTGTTGATTCATTTGGGAGAAATAAAAAAGCATTCGTAGGATGGGATCGAGATTCTGTTGAGAACATGGAGTTCATAGATTTGGGTTTCTCTGAAATGCCTAGAAAGCCATTTAGCGGCAGTAATACAAGTATGGAGATGTTTGGTGGTAGTGAAGATGGTATCGTTTCTAGTAAAATAGAATTTTCGTCTTCCAGTTATGTGCTTGCTTCAAATTCATCGTTGGAATCTGGATCGAATCATTCGACTTCTCTCATGGAGTCGACTAGTCAGGATTCATCACTGATTGATTTAAAGCTAGGGAGGTTGGCTGATGGCAACGAAGCACAGAATAGAAAGTTATTGAAAGAGAGATTGGTGGTATCTTCACCAGGCCTAACTGTTCAGTCAAAGAAAACTCGAACAATGAGCTCACGCTCTCAGACCCCATTTTGCCAGGTATATGGTTGTCACAAGGACCTCAGCTCCTTGAAGGATTACAACAAGAGGCATAAAGTTTGTGACGTTCACTCAAAGACTCCTAAAGTTATAGTTAATGGCATAGAACAAAGGTTTTGTCAGCAGTGTAGCAGGTCGCCTTCTTCTTTTTCTTCTCTCTTTTCTGGTGACACCAATCATGATGCATTGATACTTATCTCAGTGTTTGGTTTCTGAAAGCTACACTTATGCATATTTTGCTTGCTAGATGTCTTACAGTGGTGATGGTAAATTACTTTGATGATTCTGTATGAATACATACCTGTTCTTTCTTTCTTTTTTTTTTTTTTTTTGGTGGGGGTTATTGGGAAAAAGGTATATTGAATCAAAATGGAATAAAGCTGAATGTTGGATAAGAATTTATTTTTGGTCATACAGAACTAAAGAGCTTTAGATTTTTCAGTCCTGTCTTCAGGCTTCATTTGCCATGAAAGTGCGTTTAATTGATTTTGTAATACTTTTGCTTAATGAATCATCTATCTTATTCCTGTTCCCCTAAGCACTGACCTCCCATGCTTTTTAGTGAGTTCATTCTTTTGATTCAATTAATCAGGTTTCATTTGCTGGTTGAATTTGATGATGGTAAACGTAGTTGTCGTAAACGCCTAGCAGGCCATAATGAACGCAGAAGGAAACCTCAGTTTGGTGCTTTCTCTGGTCGACCCCATAAATTGCTGCAGCCATACCAAGGTATGAAAACCTGTTAGATTAAGTAACTCAATTTTATAAGAAGGAATAGGAAAAGAAGCCAGTTTTCAGTGGTCTTCTTGCGAATTCATTTTTAGTAATATGGTACAGCTTTCATTGATTTTTGTTTCTCTAGATTAATTTCATTCTGTAGCGTTGGAATTTATTACTTGCATTTTGTCATATTGGTTTTTGTTGACAGTGCTTTTTAACGACATCCTTTTCCCCTTATATAGTAGTTGATACATGATCTAATCTAACACCTAGAGATCTTATGGTTATTTCTGTGTGTACCTGTATTTCTTTTACTCTATATTTTGGAGCTCTTGCCTTTTTCCCCCTCAACTCTTCATTCATAATCAGACTTAAAATAGGTGACAATAGTAGACCTGGATGAAAATTATGTATTATACGAATCTTCTTTTCTTTTTTACTAGTGTGTTTATGCTGCAACGTCATTATGTGAACCTGCAATCTGAGATGATACTGTTGTTAGGTTTGAATATTCTTACACCTCCAGTTGGTGTTTCTATCTGGCATCCAACTTCAAAAACTGGTTGACTAGTAACTAATTGACAGTTCAATTACTAGTGATTTGAGTTGACAATTTAACAAATATTTCCAACAAGTTAAAATTTAATGCGAAACAATTTTAAATTTCTAAGAGAAATATAAGGATGAAGCTTCAATTGCTCTTCTCCTGGTTTTTTTTATAGGCTTATATAGTTGCACTTCTGGGTATTGGAATGCACCCCTACTAGAATCTGCCATATGAATCTATGGGACTTGAATGTGATTGAGTTGTCGGTTAAATCCTATGCTGAAAACAATGAGTCTTTATGTTTGCTGGAATGTGAACTTGCATTGTTGAACATATTTTTCACTATATTACCCAACACATTTGTTCTGCAGGAACCAAATTTTTTGGTACTTCGTTACCAAAGAGAGCATCTTTTCTTTTCCCAAGCATACTTCCTGGTGGTATTCTCTACCCTGAGAGATATGAACAGACCAACTGTTGCAGGCCTGTTAAATCGGAAGAGAAATCAACTTACAGTACAAATGGGCAGTTACTCCCAAAATCTTTTCTCTATCCACATGCCAATGAGATCCAAAACACTTCTGGAATTTCTCCATCTGCAATTGAAGACTTAACAGTTTACAATACTGCATCAGATATTCGTGAGTTATCTGGGGTCTCTGATTCCAGTTGTGCTCTCTCTCTTCTGTCAGCCGAATCACAGAACTTGGCCCATTCAGCAGGAATTATAATGGCTAGGCCTTTCATCAGTCAATCCAGGGGTATTTCTGACAAACCTTTTGGGGTAGAATCTTCAGAGAAGTATGTGCCAAATGGATTTCATTCATCTGGAATGAATTCCATTAAAGCTAACCATATGGGATCCTTCATAGTTTCTTGTGATAGTTATGCTGCTGACCTTCAAGTTGAATCAGATTGTTTTCTTCAAGAGCCGGATTTTTTGAATGCCAAATATTGTGTTTCTGCTGAAAATGGATCTACTGTGGATTTGCTTCAATTGTCTTCAAATCTTCACAGGGTGGAGCAGCAAAGGAATTCTGTGCAAGTGAAGAATGAAATTGAGGAATTTTCCAGTTTCCTTACCACATATGGGGCATGGAAGGAACAAGGTGTGTAAATAACCACTTGAAATCTCTTGCTAATTCTTTTATGCTGGAAATTGTCTGTTTTGCTTGAAGAGACTAAAAACAGAATCCCTTTCTTCAGAAATATATTGGATAAAAAGAAGCCGATCGTGGCTGGTGCTAAAAATCACTGGCTAACGACTGGGTGGTAGAAAAATAAGATAAATCTCATACCATGTGGGAAATAACAATGACTTGTCTGGAGCTTTGTCAATTTTATTTGTTGATACCTGCAAATCTTTCTTGAGTAATAATAAACTAAATGTTGTTGCAGGGTCAAAGGAGCTGTTTGAAGCTTAAGCCACATCAAATGTGTAAACTAACTTCATTGATGCAATAGACAAAAAGGCTGGTAGGCTTGAGATAAGCGGAAGCTTAAGATACAATTTCTAGTACATTACTTGACGGTATATAACAGAATTAATAGAGTTTAATTAACTACTCAGGCCACGTAGGTCGATACTGTTTCTTTCTCAAGATATCTCTATTCTACCATACATTGTAATTGCTGGTCTGACTCAAGGATTACTGACATGTACAACTCAGCAGATCATCAGAGAACCTTTAGTTTTTGTTTATCTAAATCAGATCATATCACTTTGTGTAGTGTCAATTTTGAAGGGGCAAAATGACAAGGCCAACATGATACACTTAATACTGAGTTCTTGTGATACAGAAAAAGCATCACTTATTTTAATATATAGGGCTGTTAATACTTTTTATTTAGAAGATGCTCTATCAAATACTTTTTACTTAGAAGATGCTCGATCAACTAGACGAGCTTTCATACCTTTAGTCTTTATTGCTTAAATATTCTCCTTCATTGGTGGTGGTGAATGGAATATTACTACTGATACATAATGACTCGTCCACCGTTCTTTATAACCCCTATTGTATTAAACTATCCCAAAACCCTGGGAACTTTTGACCCCATTGAAGCTCCAGAAAAAAATTAATGTTTTCGGAGAAGAGAATTTTTTCCATCTGTGGTATCATTGTAGCCCACATTCTTTTTCCAATTGAGGCAAAGGGGGATTGGCCACTTCATCCACTGATCAAAATGTCTGTTTTTTAAATCTTTTTCTTTTCTGATTCTTGTGAGTGTAGTGAGTTGTAAAAGACGACACTAATTGAAAAAGGTGGGAAGCATCGAGGCCATAGGTATTATGTTATTATATTGCTAAGAGTTGCAACTTGGCATAAACTAAGAGACTCATTGTGCAAAGATTATGTTTAGTGCATTTAATTATATGGCTAGGCTTTATAATATCATGGGTGTGTGCATGTGCATGGCCACTTTGTGAGGCATAGGGGCTACTATAATGTTGTGAGAGTCGGTGATGACGCATGTTATGATGCTTTGATGTCAGTGATGACGCATGTTATAGGAACTTGGTAATTTTTCATTAGTTGTAATATCATATGTTTAGCAATTTTGTCTCAACCTGGATCCTCCGGTTGCGTGCGATAGTATCTGCTGTCTTCTACATCTGACTTGTTAATTTTTTTTTTTTTTGTTATATAAACATTTGGAAAATGGCTTCATAGCAGAATTAAGATGTAGTTGTTTTGAACGGTGTCGTATTAATAGGAATGGTATTGTATGGGCTGACCAGATATCAGATTCGTCCTAAAAGTTTAAGGCATGCTTTGGAAAATAATAAATCCATCGAGTTATAAAATAAACACGAGAAAATATCCGATTACAGATAAAATAATGATAATTTGATCCGATTGATAGGAGTGTTATGTTGAGTTTCTTGTTCGTTTGTGTAATGAAATATTTACGTACTCGGGCTTAGAAAGTGATATTCCACTTTCTCATATATCTCAAAAGTGAACAGGCTTCTTAATAAAAAAAAGAACAAAACCAGGCCTATTGTTGAGCTTTGAAGCTTTTTATCCAATACTCAGAAGGTGGAGGAAGGTGTAAGTCGTAACCAGACCGACCAAGATTAAGTATGTGAAGCTGCAGACAACGACTGATATATAATCATTTGAACAACTTGACTTTGTTCAAACCCAACCTGTTCTTATCAAGACAAGAGCTTGGGTCGGCACTCTTCGCTGCCTGCTTCTATGTTTACCTATTTCGTTACATATCATTAGCTCTTTCAACTCATTTTATATGCATTTATTTGTTGCATCATCTTGTTGGCTGCTTTACTTTGTACTTCCTTTCCACTTGGTTTAGACTTCTTTTTTCATTAATGCCTAAAAAAAAAGAAACACTACTATGTGCTAGAATTCTCACACAAATTTCTTCTTTTCTTTTCGTTGATTCAATAATTTTTATGACAACAAACTAAGCTTATGTTTTAAACTAATTGAAGTAGGAGTATAAGTTAGAAACCATACCCACATTAATATTCAAGAAAATCAACATATAATTTGTTATAATCAATTCTTTTTATCATTGGCCAAATTGGTCCTTTTTTTTTGAAGTTGGTTTAAAATATATGGCAATGTCAGTTTTATAGGAACGACAATTACTAAGAAGGTTTGATTTGATTCGAAGTTTGAACCCATAAATTGTTAATCCAATTTGATGGAACCGATTCTAGATTCGAACTAGTGCCCAAATTTACCAAATTATAGCAATACAAGTTGAATCCTAACTAGTTCTTCAAATTCAAAAAGAGAAACACTTACCATCAAACATGACACCAAATCAAAACACAACAATTTATATATATAAAAAAAAAAAGATGGAGACATAGAAGGTAAGTTAATAAGCCAATTCATGCATATCTTCTAGTTCCTACATCTCTCTCTCCACCCATTGCATGCCTTGCTTCTCACACATACATCACTTCATTAATCCTGCAATATGTAGAACCCCTAGTTAGAACCATGAATGCAAGAGCCTATATGAATCATAGAGGAGTGAATTTCCGTAACACAAAATGAATCGAACTAATTTGCTTTAACTCAGTAGTGTTGTTTTCATGGCGGCTAGGTCTAAAGATAACTGTATCAAGGAAAGAAAAAAAAATAAAAAAGAAAAGGGAGGGAGAGTGGGACTTTTTACTAACACTGTTGCCGTTCCCAGAAACTGATCCGGCTGCTGAGTTTGGAATGTACCTAGCCCACTGTCCCAAAATCATTGATTAAATACAGTGATCAACCAAGTTTATATATATACAAAACCTGAGAAAACAACAAGTTCATTACATTTTTTGCTGCTGTGCTGAACGCTTCCCTGTGTGGTATCTCAGGATTTGCAGCTTTGATACGCTGTATCTCCTCCCTAACACACAGCAAGATTAATTAATTCAACTATGAAATTATAACGAGTCAAATTAAAAGACAATTTACAGTAATTTTTGTCTTCTTACTTCATAAATCGGTTATAAGCAGATGGAAGCCGGTGTTTCTTCTCAGGTGCTGCAACACAAACCCCAGATGGATATTCATATCAAAGAAGAACTATAGATTGATGGGTAGTAAATAATGGTTCAAATGATTCAGTATAGTGGAAGCAGTTACGTTTCACAACAAAGGGTGCTTTTGGTGACAATGGCTCACTTGATGTGGATGAGGATGATGATGAAGATTGACCCTTTCTCAGATCGCTGAAGAAACCCTGTTTCTTCTTGGTACATACAGGCACACCTTTCATTAGATACTTGAAAAAATTCACTTCATTTTCTTTCTTGGTTAATGTTAACATGGAAAATAACATATTAATCAGTTTCTTCATCTTCTCCTTCTCCATCTCACATCAAATTATATATTTTCACCCAAGAATTAATTTCTCCATGGATAGATCTATCTTTTCATATGTGGAAAGAGACAAGAAATATATGGCATACCTGAAGAGTGAATTGGTGATCGAGGCATTGGCCCTGAAAGGGAGGTCTGGTGCTGAGAAACGATAGGTTACTGCAGTGCCCACATTTCACTGTCACAGTATCCAGCAATCGCTTGCATGGAATCCCAACCTTCACAAATAATATATCAAACCCTTTAAAAGAAATTATATCTTTTCTTTGCTTTTCATGGTTTGATTAATTTTCAGATCTTAGAGTCTAATGAATCACTCCTACACAAGATTGAAGCAGCTGGTTCTGGAAGATAAATCCAGGTACTTGTGAACATGTATAGCTTAAGTAGAAAAAATGTCGAGAGAGTGATGAGCATATTATAGAGACATGAGTGTATGCTGTCCATTTTCTATAATAGGGTTACGAAATGTAAGTGTACCATAAAAAAATATGATAGAGAAACATGAGAAGAGATGGAGTTATAAACAAAACATGTTTGGTTCCTATGTGTGAAACAAGATCTTGAGGATGAAACAAGAGAATATTATATATATGTAGATGTAGATGTAGATGTAGATGTAAAAATGAGCAAAAAATTACCGCAAGAACAGTGTTGCAGAAGTTGCAGCGGACATAGCAGAGATGCTCAGATGGTGGAACCAACTCCATGTTCACCTTTTCTTCAAGGTTCAT
Organism: Cnidoscolus chayamansa; assembly: GCA_948266635.1. Classification (NCBI taxonomy): domain Eukaryota; kingdom Viridiplantae; phylum Streptophyta; class Magnoliopsida; order Malpighiales; family Euphorbiaceae; genus Cnidoscolus; species Cnidoscolus chayamansa. The sequence goes on from CAOGCB010255459.1 coordinate 8,826, forward strand.
AGTCAAGGAAGAAGGAGATGATGGTTTTGTCTAGGGTTTGTGTGTGCTTGGTGAATAATGGGAGAAGGAGAAGCAGTGGACTGTGCAGCCTTAGGCTAAGCGTCAAAAAGAAAATCTATAGGTTACTAATTAATAATCATAGCATTTGTCGGCACCAGAAATATTTTCACCTACACTTAAATATATACTCCCATCTTCCACATTTTAATTATTTTAAATATATATATATATATATATATATACACACTGTAATTTTCAATTAATATCCTTAATTACTAAATAAAGACTGTTAAAGTTTATATGTAAATATGTATTTTATGTGGATGTATGTTGATGCAAATACTTTTAAAACATGTAAAGTAGTAGTATGTTAATTTCTAATAAATACACGAATTTAATTCACGGGTAAATTATCGATAAAATTTCACTATGATATTTAAAAAAATATAATATTTTTAAGTGAGCAAATCTCAATTTCGATATATTTATCAAAATCTCGCTAAAATTAGATAAAATATTTTTAAAATGTAATATGAAATTTTTATGACTAGATAACATTCCACAATTATATATATATATAATTAATTTGTTGGATCAGAGATTATGCATGGGTATATGTAAATAGAATACAAATGTAGAAGAAGAAAGGAAGGGAATTATTGGGAAAAGAAATAAGGGGAGAAAAGTGATGAGATAGTTGAGAGAAAGTGGTGGGGGCCCAAAAAGATGGGATGAAAGGAAAGAAAGAGAAGAGAGGGGCAACCTGTGGAAGCATTCCGTCTTTTGTGGGTGCAATGCTAAACAAGGAAATCTGATGGAGACACAACCTCCATGCACAAGTCACTGTCACCCATACCATACATGCACTGCTACTTACTAACTAATAGCCATAGCTCTCTCTCTCTCTATGAATTCAGAACAAGAAGAAGAAGAAGAAGCAGAAGAAGAAGATGATGAAGAAGATAGATAGATAGATACATAGATGGGGTGTTGTTGTGATGGGACGATTCCTAAATTGCCAAAGATAGAAAGAAAGCTATAGAAACACTTGGTATTCACACCTTTCTCTGCTGGTATAAATCGACTTTCCCAAGGTGTCTATTACCGTGAACCTGGAGGTCTCTTCTTAGTCCGATGTATATAGTTTTCTTCTTCTTTTTTTTTTTTTTTTTTTTTTTTTTAAATTACATGGGGAAGAGGCCATGAGATTCCATTGTCTGCGTCTGCAAGCTTACCAGTTATCTCCATCCCTTTTCTTTATAGTTCTGTTCATTAACGGATTTGAACACAATCATTGGATCTATCTTCACCCTCTTTCTTAGCCCTTTTGGAAATTCTGATTAGACATCTCCTATCTCTCTCTCTCTCTCTCTCTTTTTCTTTTCGTTTACTTATCTTCATCGTTAGCTTCACGATCTAATGAAATTCCAAAATTTCTTTTAACCACTCTAATAAAAGGGGATCGCACGTGAATTATGTACAAGTAATATATACTTTATATACATGTCTTGTCTTGATAATGATTCATTGACTTAAGTCTTGATGCCCACATACATCTGGCTTGTTAGGATCATGTGTCATATGATTTGATCATTGAATGTGTCCAATCAATTTAAGAAGTGGGATTCCTATCCAACTCATATTTTCGATATGTAGACTTTAAATACATTTAGCATAAGCATGCTCTGTGTGCTTATTCGCAATTTTAGACAATTGGGTAATTTTTATGCTTTTTGAAATGAATGGTTGGCCTATTGACAATCATACAAATGGTTAACAACATACAAATATAACCATTTGGGTCATTTTCCAATTTTAAAGAAATTTTTAATATATTTTTATTAATTATAACTCGAGTAATTAGGTTTTTGTAAATCTTTTAATATTTAAATTTTTTGATAAAAGAATAAGTGAATGACTTACGAAACATAATATGTTAACTCATTTTTGAAATTATAACTTTAACTCCTAGCTTTAACTTATTTGACAACATTTGTAATGTTATTCATGAAATTTTTTCGTCATTATAAACCTGCAAAACAGATAAAAGACACTTCGATGTCTAAGTCAGTATATATATAAATAAATAATAAAAAAATCAAATATCAAAGAAGAGATCTCCTTTCAAGAGAATTTGAACTTTTTTTATATAAAGATAATTGGTTAAATAATAAATAGTAAGTAGTTATAAAAAAATCTATCTAGAAATACATGATACCGAAACTAAAAAAAAATGGAAGCAAATTCCTAAAGATACACACAATTGTGCTTTTAGGAATGGATGATCTTAAGCATTATTTTAGGTTTGAAATTTTCAATGTTAACTTGTGTTTAGGTGATTTAGATATCTCTTAATTATTAAGAGTAAGGCTTAATTTTCAAAAGAAAAGAAATTGGAGATAGTATACAAAACCTTTTGATTTTAATTCTAAATATATCATTGTGCTCTATTTGATTTCTTTCCCCAACGTAAGAATAGTGTTGTCCCAAATAAAAATTCAAGAAGTGGTGAATTTGGTATAACCAAATGGTCTCAAAATTTCTATTTCTAAAAAGCAACTCAATTCATATCAATTACAAAGACAACTCGACTAAAATACAACTTAAATATTATATAAATACTCAAAAGTAAATAATAAAATACTGAAATTAATATGAATATTTCAATTTGTACCGTACTTAGATTATATAGTTTATATTCATTCTTTCAAAATTTTATTTGATTAAGTGTAAAATAATATTTATATATGTTAGAACAGAAATGTGGCCATTTGGAGTAGATATGGTAGGTTTTGAATAAATTGTGCTAAATTTTCTTTTATTAATATGTATTGAGACATGGGTTCAGAAATCCCTTTGTCCGGAACTTACTTAAGGATCAATGGTGAATTAGTTTCAAGGAAATGGCAGAAAATAGCCTGTCTTGTAGCTTCTGCAATGGGGCTTCCTTACAATAATCAATACCAGGGAAACCCGATGGTTTTAAAAAGACGGTGAAATGGAGATCCAACAAATAAAGTTGACAGAATCTATTTGTCCATGAGCATTAGAAAATTGCAGGCGTTTCTTCATTGCAACACTGTCTAACATCAAGACAAATGAAAGATTAGTTTTGGTTGGGAAATTTTGAAGCAGATCACGTAAACTTTGTCTAGATAATGGATCAGTTGCTATTTTAATATGCATCAGGTGAGTCTACAATCTACATTGAGAATGTGAAGTAAATTGGAGGATGATGACGCCTCATACCAGAAGGAAACTATGGGCCCTGCTTATATTGAAGGCTTTCTCATTATATCATAATGATTGGACCTACCACAGATCCAAGGATTGGATCCTCATTTGACAAAAAAAACTGTCAGCTCAATCCAGACCATGATAAAGAGAGCTGCGGGGCTTTGTCTTTGACGATGTCTGATTGATCAACACACCCTTGTATCACATTCTCTGGAGGGAGTAAATTTTCAAATACATTTCGTTCAAGTTTCAAATTTATTCTAACCAGAAAAATTGAATATGCGGAGCACATGATCTCAGAAGGAAATATACTAATTCAATTTCAAATCTCATATCTAAACTCAAATATCAAATACAATCAATAATAATAATAACAATAACAATAATAATAACAATAATGAAGTTATAATAACTAGCAACTAACAAATTTAAAACTAGGAAGGATAAGCTAAACAACTGGTTCGAACTCTTCTATTTGGCAGTGCCATTGGGAATTGCAGGTTTTCCCTCAGAAGAGTTGAGTTCATCCCAAGCTTCAACCCAGGTGACCATGGCATCTGCTAGTTTAATGAAGTAGGGATCTATCTTCCCAAGCTTTTCCTTCACCTCCTTGGCAAGTTCAATATAGCATTTCTGAACAGTAGTGCATTCTTTTGAAAGGACAGCATTTTGGAAGAATGGGATAAGCTCTTCCTGCCAAAATATCCCCTTGTACTCCTTTTTCAGGTTAACAAAAGGATTGCTTGCTTTGCTGTGCCATATGTAAGGCAGCCCAGACTTTACACCCCAACCCATGTGGTCACATATCACCTACAAAGTTCCGCGATATGACGAGTGAGTTTAAACATTCATTATATGCCTATAAACTAACCAGCAAGACATCAATCTACCATTAACTCGAGGTTGACAAAATGCAATTTGAACAAATTGAGAGAAACAGCACTAGTTTGAAAATGGAAGTATTCAGAGTAACTCTTTAGATCACCATTCTCAGTTATTTCTTTAAATTCACTAGTATCACATTAATAACAAGATAACCAACATTCCAACAGCAAGAAAGCTGATGCGTAATTTGAAAAAATTTCAGCACTGCAAGGTAAGATGCTGATAAGTAAAATGGAATATTTTCATTTTCATCAAATGTGCAGATGCCAAAAAAGAGAGTTTAAGATGGAACATCAATTTTTTACTATCTGAACAGTGAAAAGAGAGTTCAATTTCAATAGTTAATAATTTAACCAAGATCTTAAAAAAGTCATAATCTCTGTTGATAAGAAAATTCCTGAATGGTAAAGAAAACACTGACAGACACAGGTAAACAAAAAAAATACCTTCATGCACCAGCCAGCCCACATATCGTCATAGCGCCCAACTGGTTGACCATCACCCATAAGCCCAAAATACATTGCAGGTCCAATCAATTCACGATTAAATGCCAGATTCATGCCACACATTGGGAATAAGGTTCCTTTGGGTACAGTCATAACAGCATCAACATACCTGAAATTGAAGAGGAATGAATAAGTTAATATGAGAAATATCTTTTCATCTTTGTACCATGGGAAGCATATAATAATTTATTTCAATTTTTTTTTTCTTCACCAAAGTGATTAATTTCAGGTTAAGATCTAAAAACCTTGTATTTCTCTCAAGTGGCTTCACAAGCTGGGTGGGAGCATCATAATCAGGAATGTTAAGCCAGAGGCCATGAGAAACAGCAGTAGGAACACCCTCTCGTAAACTGAAAGGATATCCACGAACAAAGTCTGCGCCTTCCCGGTATGGATCATAAAGAGTATTGAAGAAAAGTGGAGTGGATGGACTCAGAAGGTTTTTGATGTGCTGCTCCAGTGCATTAATGTCTTTGCCTGATGGGTCTTTGGCAACCTACAGAGTGATATAAATTAGATGATACACAAAAGTTATGCAACAGTTTGAGCTACCAAAACAGATGCACCTCTATATACCCATCTAACTTTATTTAATCCATTTTGCAAATGAGTCCAAGATAAAAGAAGTTTCCCGTCTATTTTTGCAGCAGAACCAGATTGAGCAGGCTCTTCTGATAGGATAGGTAATGAGTAGTGTTAATAGTGTAGGCATCATAGCGAGCCCAGAGCTGATGGGATACAAAGCATTTGGCTTTCTGAGATGCCAGTTTGTTATCAGATCCTCCACCATATAATGTAGAAGACACTATCCGAGTCCACTTTATGAACATAAGAACTCGGCAGTTCTGTCTGCGGAGGATCTCATTACCAGATCTTGGTATGATGTTCTCAAAATATTGCTACTTTTGAACTTGGATAACAGACTACACGATTATGCAGCAATATATATCAATAAATATGAAGATTAATTAGTGTTAAAGAACTAATCACATTCTATGCTTTTTAGCCCCCAACATATAACAGAGGAAATGTCATGAGCACAACATTTCCATCAAACTGCAAATGCAGCTACAGAAGCGACAGAAAAATGTATAATGAACCCACTCAACGCTCATTAAAGAACAATAACACCCGAAAAGAGAAGAAGATAGAACACCGACAAAAACGTCAAGTCAAGATCTAGAGTTTCAAGACCTATAACCACGGAAAGGTCCTTTAACACATCTATAATTATTCATGAGATCAAGCCCACAAAACCAAGATTCCCATATAACCACGAAGATCCAAAATTTCCCATCCTTCATAACATTACAAGATACCCATTATTCCCTAAAAAACACGGATTATATCAAGGGCATCATCATTCACTATACCTATGAACTGAAACTACATTCAAGCACATAAAAAAGCTACACTCCGATTCTGTTCAAAAAAATCGCATCAAATCTAATAAAAGCAAAAAGAAAAGAAAATAAATAGTAGAACTTACAAAGCAATCATCATCAATAGTGTAGATATATTTCTTCTTTGAGACCATGTAACCAAAGCAGCGGCAAGCAGAGTCCTTGAAGGAAATACAGGAGGCCTTAGGACCCAGAATCTTATTAATATCGTTCCTATTATAGAGCTCATAGTCAAAACCATCAGGGACTCTAATGGTCTTTGATGGGTCACCATCTTGGACAATGATCAAGTGATATTGCTCAAAAAATGGCCTCCACATCTCCAAGAAATCGAGGTTTCGAATTGTGGGTATGACTATATCAAGCTCATCTTTCAAGAGGGGAGTGGGTTTGACGGAAGATCCTGCCATGGTGGAGATGAAGAGGCAAGATCTAATCTAGTAGAGAAAGAAACTGAGAAATTGCCGATTGGGGTCGTCTTCGGCGAGTAAAGTGGTGGCTTGTCGCTGCCTGCGATGAATTGATATATAGAAGTTTGAAAGGGTAAATGTGGAAATAAAATGACTTTAGGAAATACCATTTAGGTCCTTGTAGAGCGTAGGCCGTTGGCAAATCGGAATATGAGAAAATAATAATAATAATAATAATAAAATCTTTAGGGATAATTAATATTATAAGTTATTTTATTTAAAATTTATTTATCATTTTAACAGAATAATTTTTAAAATTTTTTCTCTTATATATTTATCTCATTTTTCTATTAATAAATTACCGAATAGATTATTATTAAAATTAAAAAATGAAAAAACTGTTTTTAATCTTTGTAATTTTTTTATTATTATAAATTTAAATATTCATTATTTAATTATTTGAATTTTGTGATTAAATTAGATAAAAAGAAATATGTTATGGCATGTGAAAGCGAAGAAAAATGAAAAGGAGAGGAGACACGTAAAAAGGATCAGCAGTGGGCGATCCCATGATAGATTGGAGTTGACCTCACATGTTGTCTGATGTAAGAACGTGGGGTTGGTTTTGGACAACCTCATCGTTGCATGTTAACCACTTCCACTTATAATTAAATCCTTAAATTCATTTCCTAATCATGTTTACCATTACATCCCACGTGTGTTTCTCTTACCCCCTTCCTTCCCATCAATTTTCTAGCTTTTTTTTTTTTTGACATAATACTAATAATTTTTCAACCATCAATACTAATATTTTATTTTTATTTATTTTTATAATTACTTTCAACAATGAAAAAATGCAGGAAAATATCTTCCTTCAGAAAACCAGCCAAAGTTTCACGAGACCCAAAATCATTCATCTAAATCAAGAAGACTGCTCTGAAGAGCTAAAAACCAAAGGAAATGGAAAAAAGCAACATCAAATTCCAGAAGATAAAGTCTTAGTAATAATCCAGTTTCAGGTCTTATAAATGGTCGAACTGCATCTAAATTGATATGTTCAACAGTGAACAGTTTGTGAAAATGAACTTAAACTCTGCTTTCTTCTTAACAGATGACTAATTTCACACCTGCAACTGTTTGGCTTATTAATTTTTTTTTTAGCTTATTCTGTGTATCCCCATGCATCATGTTCTTGTAATCTTTCAGAATTCGGATACCCTTATATGCAGTCCCTTTGGTGCTTCAACTCTAGGAAATTTCAGAATCTCATCTCCCCCAACTTCCTCCCATCTGCAACCAAAATTTAATGTCATTCAAGTCCCAAAAATGAGTTTTTTTTTTCAAGAAAACTTTGTTGGGTATTTTTTTTCCCCACTGAAATCACTGTGGATAACCTGTACTGTGTGACAAAATGGTGAAGGAACAGAGAAACTGTGACTATGCCCATTTCCTTTCCAGGGCATAGCCTACTGCCTCCTCCAAACAGGAAGAAATAGTTGCTAGACTCCAAGCTCTTATCCTGCAATCCCGTTCAATTGATTATTTTCGTGGGAATTTGTAATTTTGCACAGGGAGAGAAGAGGAAGTAGAATAAACTTGATCAGAAACACACACACACACACACACACACACACACGTATATATATCTTTACCAGCCATCTCCATGGATTGAAAGTTAAAGGCCCTGGATACAGCCGTGGATCATAGTTAATCTCCCTTGTATAAACATATATTCTCCATCCTTTTGGAATGATAAACCCTGGAAAAGTGCATATAAACCTGACAAATGGTTCCGCAAGAAAATGCGTGATATGGAGCAAGAACTAGCTTTAGCATACCGTTGAGTTCAAGATCATCTGTTGTCTTTCTTAGTACCCCATTTACAACTGTAGCTAATCTTGAAGTTTCAAAAATCACCTGCAGAAATAGAGATTAAAGAACGTTTATTTCCAATGAAAGGTGTGCACAGTTCACGGGAATTCCTACATTGCAAGCTTGATCATTCTGAACTACTTACAGCACGAGTAAAGCTCATGGACTTGTAGTCATCCCAGTCAATATTCCCTGTTTTTTTCCTGTCTATGATAGCCATGTGCTCTTCCTATTTATGTTGATTCGAGTAAATTTGCAGAAATAAGTACAACAGTTAGTAATCCATTGAAATTTGAAACCTGAAGGTTAGAAGAATCTGACTCACTCTAATTTGTTGAAGAGCAGTAGGATGGTCGTGGAGATACTTGATGGCCATCATTGTAGTAGTAGAAACAGTTTCATAACCTGCATGCAGAATTGTAATAACCTGATCAAGTATCTCCTTATCACTCAAATGGTATTTTGATCCTTCACTTCTTAGAAGTTGACCGAGAATGTCATTGTGGGTTATTGAAGAAGCTCTTCTCTCCTTAATAATTTGTGTCAAGATTTTGTCGATTCTTTTTCTTGCCTGTCAAGAATCAGTTAGATATGCTGAAAAAAGAAGAAGAAAACATTGGCTTAACTCTTCTGTAATCAACCTGGAAACCGTAATGATATTCTGAGCCTGGAATGTAGATGGGCAGTGACAATGTCCCTATCGCTAGCTTGTCAAACTCTAGTTTGAAAATCTCATAAATCGAATCTGGTTCTGTTGCAAGGGTCTGCTTGAAGGCTACGAAGAATGCCATCTGAAAATTTGAAGAATTTGCACTGCATTTTTATGTCCATTCTAAACAGACAAAAAGAAAAGAGAAGAAAAGACCCTACAATCTCCTAAGCATATGCCTAATTTTGGAAATGTGAACTATATTTGTTCAAATATCAGTTTCATGAATAGACTAACTGCACATCAAATTGGTGACATAGAGATATTGTATAACCTGTTTTGATCGTTGCATGTCTAGATTGGTTGAGCATTTAGGCATGGGTTTTGAAAAGCTACATGTAACTAATATGTGGGTTGATGAGAAAACCTCAATAGATTATGTCCTCCTAAGTATTTCCTTCTTCACATGATTGGGTGATGATGTGCTATTTTTTTCTGGATAGAGACAAACTAACTATAAAAGAGAGAATAACGACAACAAATTAAGACCTCTGAACAGTGAAATAGATGATTTTGCCTTCGCATGAGGGACTCTTAAACTGTAACAGATAGCTACATAGACTAGCACTTGCTGCCAAAAAAACAAACCTCATTAGTTTTTTCTTGGATGTCAATGGTTTTGCCTTGCCAATTGCAAAGAAAAGATCTAATGGACTGGTCGATTTTCGGCAAAAGCTGATCTTTCATCATGGAAGGGCCAATGAGGGAAATCAGTGACCCTTTAATGTACTTGTGAGTAGAACCCTGCACAGCAGCAATATTGGATTTCCCTAATATATCTAGAGCAGACTGGGGGTATCCAGGAACAATTCCTTTTCCTTCATTCAGTAGGATGTATCTGTTGACGTCTGGATCGATGGAAATAATGGTAGGATGCCCGAATATATGTGACTTAAAGAAACTTCCATACCTGTCAAGACACAAGAATTATGAGCCATATCATTTCTTCCACATTAAAAATTTAGCTATGTATTAGAAACTAAAGAGAGAGAGAGAGAGAGAGAGATAATTATGCATTTTTATGCAATTTCTCAGTACAAAACGCTTTTACTACAGCAGTTCTTGCCTCTCTGAATTCTGCCAGAAAAAAGTGCAGTGGCCTGCGTTTTAAGGGATGATTAGAATACTGAAATTGTAATCAACCAAATTGCTTTGCTTTGGGAGGTTGGTCTCTGCTATAGAATCATCTGACTTCCATGCAGGACAGGAGTAGAAGTACAACAACATAAGCAAATGGAAAGATCCCACTATTCATTTTGACACCCTTAGTCTCCAAAATCTATCCTAGAAGGTTCAAAGAATCTATAGATTGTGAAAGAATTGATTGAAGCTAAAATGCTCCCAAACCATTGTTTTTATACTAAGATGGAAGTCATTACATGTCAATCAAGAAAGAGGAGGGAGCTACAAGACAGAACGACATCGCAAAAATTCAACAAAGAAATGAAATCCAACGCAAAAATAGGGGCAAAGACACCTCGTAGCTGAATATGAATATAACATCCTAACAAGAAAAGGGAAAAGAAAAGAAAGAAGAAAAAAAGTGCACCAAGAAAAAGCATACCTTGCACTGTGTTTTTTCAAGAAATCAGGTCCATATCTGAGGAATTCTATGGTCTCTCCAAAAACTGGCCAACCCATTGTCCCTGGAGGCAAGCCTTTCCTCGAATACCTTACCTCATTCCATTTCGAGATCATAGCAAAGGCAATACACAATCCCAAAAACAGCCCAACAGCCAACAGCAACACTGCCATTTGATGCTTCCAAGAAAGTCTCAAAAACACACTCTTGAGAGAGCTGCAAATGGTATGGCTTTGATCAGGTTTTTTGTTATAGGGTATGATATCCGTGGACAAGTATTACAAATAGAGATATAGACACAGGGAATGCTGAATAGGCAAGACCATGCACCTACTCAGTGACCTATTATTTTCACAACTGTGAATAGAGTAAATAAAATGCTTGTAAAATTTCGTATTCTTCTCCTTGAAAGATAATTTGGCAAACTCTAGGTGGGTTCCTACAAATCTTTATCCTATATGCATTTTAGCTAGTTCAAAATGCTCTTACAGTAGATTATGCGAATAAGAAATCCTAAGATTGGACCTAGTGTAATTCAACAGTGAAGTCTGTTAAAAAGAGTACTTTTTATATTTCTGATCTGAATAAACAGAAATTGACAAAATATGACCCATTTCTACCAACATAATGACAAGTAAATAGCAAGCCAAACATATTATAAAAATTGTAAACAAAATACTTGGAAAAGTTTCTGTAACAATGGGCAATCTTTAAAACAAGAGGAGAAGCTTTGTTTTGTAAGCAAAAATGGAGGCAAAGAACAAAAGGGGTGAACACATAAATGTAGTAATGA
>CAOGCB010255546.1:0-12162 GCA_948266635.1 Cnidoscolus chayamansa
TGGAGACGATGCAGAAGACGGAGGAAACCGCTTTAAACCCATCAGAAAAGGTGGCAAAAGATACGAAAGATGCCGAAGCTCAAACTCCACCCAAACCAAAGAGCAAACACAGGCGTAGAAACATTTGCCTTGGGGTGACAGCTGCTGTCATCGTAGTTTTCGTTCTGGTGGTGGTGATCTTAGCATTTACAGTGTTCAAGGCCAAAGAACCCTCTACCACCGTCGACTCAATGACTCTAAATAATCTGCGCGTGTCCTTCGACTCTGCCAGGATGAGAGTCAATCTGAATATGACCTTGGATGTGGATCTCACTGTCAAGAACCCAAACAAGGTGGGCTTCAAGTACAAAAACGGTTCTGCTTTGTTGGACTACAAAGGTGAAGTTTTTGGGGAAGTTCCAATTCCCGCCGGAAAGATTGGCGCCGATGATACAAAACCCATGAACGTAACCGTCACGGTAATGGCTGATCGCTTGCTATCCAATTCGCAACTGTATACAGAAGTTTTATCGGGGGCCTTGACTGTGAGCACAGTGATAAAGATTTCTGGTAAAGTTTTGATTTTTAACATATTTAAAGTCAGTGCAGACACAACAACTACCTGCGATATCACTGTCTTTATCTCCAATGCTACGCTTGGAGATCAGAACTGCAATTATAAGGCGAAGCTGTAGAACAGATTCTCGTTGTCTGGTATTTAAGATTTGTTTAGCTTAATTCTCGATACACGTTGATTAATCACTGCTGGTGATGGTAGTCTGAGTCTGGTAGAGATTTTCTTGCTCATGAGACGATTCTATATTATTAAATTAATACAAAACATCATTATACAATTAAATACTTGTCTTTCTTCAGTTTGATTTTCTTAATCTTTTTCCTGTGCATGGATCCATTGCCTGAATATTCACACAGTTTTATAGTTTATCTCCGTCTCCTCAATTTAGATAAAACAATTGATTTACATTCAATATTGCTTTGTATAGAAATGATTAATAGCGTTATGTAAATTTATTTTATTTTAATATTAATTAATATTTAAAAAAAAATAATAATAATAAGTGAGACAAAAGCCATATCACTTGGGAATAGAAATCCATGACCTGTTCTCTTTAAACGCCAGTATTAGAGGAGTTAGCTATCTTTGCATCTTGCCCATCGGCGAATTTATTGCTTCCTCTTTTCTCAACCATTCCTTACCTCGTAATCCTATCCCTTTCCTGCGACCCACAAGTTTATACCACTCTCCTTTTAAATCTCAGCAATGATAGAAACTGGTGATCAGCCACTCCCTAAGCCACCGAGGCACCGCCGTAGCTGTCTCATCGTTGGCGTGTCCATTCTCGTCTTCTTATTCATCCTACTCCTAATCATTCTCATTCTAGCATTGACAGTGTTCAAGGCTAAACAACTTAAGGTCCAGCTTCTCTCAGCTTCCCTCCAAGGCGTCTCCCCTAGTATCTCTTCTTTCCCAGTTATCAACATCGAATTCAATATCACCCTTAATCTCACGCTTCGTGTGCATAACCCAAATCACGCCAGCTTCAAGTATGGCCCTGGAAAGAGTTTGCTTCTGTACCAAGGATATCAGGTGGGAGAAGCCAACCTAAACCCTGGTTTTATACCCTCCAAGGGGACAGTGACGATTCCTTGCAACCTTACCGTGGAGGTGGATGAGTTATCATCAAATCTGAAAAGCATGATCAGTGACATAATGGCTGGACAGCTTGTAACGGAAACACGAACAGTGATTCCAGGTCGAATTAATTTCCTCGGAATATTCAAGAAGCATGCTGTTGCTGCTTCTGAATGCAGGTTCACTTTTGCTTTTCCTGACATGAATATTCAAAACAAGGAGTGCAAGAGCAAGACCAAGTTATGAGAGTAAATCCCAGAAGAGAGTTGGTTGAAGAATCAAATCCATAACTACAGGTTTTAGATCGCAGCTAGTTTTGGTTTTAGATCCATAACTGCATGGTTACCACCAAAAGGCTTCAATTAAGAATTGTTAAATCTTTTCCTTTTCTGAGGCGGATTTATTTTTGGTTTCAGTATTATATAGTTTCCTAGAAATAAAATCCAGATCCATTTGTCTAGTACGTTTGTGCAGAACTGAAGTACGGCTCCTTACAACAAGACCATCCAAATTCTTGCACATACAGAGTTTTCTTTTCTTTTTTTTAATTTTGGGTTTGCCTAATACAAGTTTGGTCGAATATTTACGTTTTCATTGTTGCAGAAGTTATAATAACGAAATCTATATAATCAGTGCACAAATTTAGATTTTCATATAATAACGAAATTATAATTGCCATAGTGTCGTACCCTTTTGTTTTTTGTTAAGCCCAGAATGTGTCGATATAGCTTCAGAATCGGAAATCCACAATCTATCATTTCGGCTGTTTAATGGATCAAAGTTGATGTAGTAATTCTGTAGCATGTTCCAAGACGAAAGGAAACTCTTAAGGATTTATCACCAGCATTGTTAGTTGACAACTCCAGAGTAACAGAGCCAGTGCTACAAGATACTTATCCGAAAGACACCTAACAGCTCCAATTTAGTGCATATCTAGTTTTCCATTTGATTACTTTTAATCTAAAGACTTTGTGAACATGCAATCTGTGCATGGTCGACACTGAACGGTTTCATTAGACAATGGATTTCCTGGTTTGCGTTGTCAATACATTGCATAGCAGGAAAAAAGAAAGAAAGTAACCGAGTGTCGTTCCCTTTGTCCGCTAACAAGTTTCTGTATGGAAGGGGAAAGCTTCACATTCACTATGCAGCCAGTGGCTTCCTTGGGATAGATATGATTGATTTGGAGGCCTTAATTTTTAGGTTGCTCGGAAAGCTGTGAGCAGGGATCTTCTCTTGCTCCCCACTACATCATTAGCTAGCGCAGTTGCCTGCAAAGTTTACTTCAAAATATTTCTTCCAGGATATGGTAATTCACATTATTAACTACCAAACAGCCACTCCCACACCCATAAAAGAACCCATTCTCGTCCAATTTATTTGTCGTCTTTTACATTATTACTTTACGCCTTTCATCAATCATATATTGACAAACATCAATTTCAGTCAAAAAGATATTAGTTGATTATTACTCGGCTTGAACACGATGCCACTGGGCATAAAAAGTAAGAAATTCATATTCATGAATGTACAAGCTAACATAATGTTGCCCAACATGCACGTAAACAAAGAATGCTTGTTGATATTTAAGAAAAGAAACACTATTGCCAAGGATATAAAGCATAAATGATTCCTATACAATTCTACTACTACACTGTAATCTTGCTCAGACAGCAATTTTCACTGTCAATTAAATCTCCAATAAGCAAAAGGCTAAACTTATGCGGCACAAAAGTTAGGGCTTTCTCTAATACGTTAACGGACACTTGCAAAAATTAGTGGGCAGTGTAGTGTAATTCTCAAGAGCACAGATAATGTCCAATACCATTAGAATTCAAGCTTCCTGCACAATCCCAAATCAGTAATCCTTGAATTACCAGTTGGTTTCAAAGGAGCACCAGGGCAAGTTTCAGCAATTCCATCTAGTCGAGAAGCTGAAGGAGGTGTACTGCAAGCATCAGAATCCCATTCCATATTTGATAGTTCAGCAAGAGCATACTCTGTTTGCTTAGAAACAATAGCATCCAGGAGATTCTCATATACTGATTTGAACAGCTCTTCATCTGAAATGGACTCCACAACATCACCAGGACTTGCATGGTCCAAACCTTTGAGGGTAGATCCAAAATAAAGTCTTCGTGTAACACTGATCCTTGCCTCATCAGAGTACTTCTTAGACTGGGGAGCCAAGACCTTGTCATCAGGACCTGGAGCAAACGGATCAAAAACACCGTCCTTTGGCGTTTTGGGGCTGCTAGAGTCATCATTGCAGGGGAATTGATCCTGATTTCTGTTGGTTTTAGAATCAAATGCAAGTAAATTCGGCAGTTTTGTCACCACAGTGAGAGGAGAACTAGGCTCCAAGAATAAATCCCCATTCTCTTTGTTGGCATCAGGAGTGATAGGCCCAAGAGATGACTCAACTTTTGCCTTATTAGCTTCTTCACCACAAGTTTCATCAGAACTTTCTGTGAATTTTTGCGATAAATGTTGGGCCTTCCCAATTTCATCCGTACAAATCTCAGAATCCATATGACCTATTGACGAGAAGAAAAATTGCTGAGTTGATGACAAAGATGATGAAAAATAAAGGTGACTGTAAAGAAGCAATCAGTCGTAGCTATCAGGAAACCTATTTCAAATTTGTTCAATAAACTCGAAAACCACCAATGATAACTAAATCGTAATCACCAAACAGTAAACACATTAAAATCTGTTGTTACTTGGAGAAGAAAACGAATAAATCAATCCAGTGGAGATGTGCAGAATCCTGCATTTAGGGATTTTACAAGGCTAATCAAACTGAAAACCCGAAAGTTGGTCAATTTTGACCAATAAAACTAGAAACGCCCATTGGAAATACAACACAAAAGCAATTAACTGATTCAGACGCAAATATAAAAAGAGAAAAGCGATAGAACCCTAAAATCGATAGCGACAGTATAAAACTTTAGCGACAGAACTAAGAGAGTAGCTAAACCTGGCAATGCCGATCCCAGAAGAACGCAGAGAAAATGTGTATATATATATATATATATATTATTAAAAATTATGAAGATTGAAGGGGAGACTACCTGAGATAACGGAAGTCCTGATGGAAGTTGCGGCGGCGGCGGAATGGAGGGGACTTGCGGGATAATAAGAGAATAGAGAGAAAAGAAGAATATTGAGAGTTGAGGTAATTTTCATGAATTAGGGCTTTTCAAGTGGAACTGCTGAAGCTGAATGTGAAGTCACATGACATGATGAGATAGAGATCTAAGCTATCTGAGTTCGTGTCTAAATTTTGTCTGGCCGCTCTTGTCGCCCGCCAAAGGCGCCAAGTGAAAATTTTAATATATTTATTTATATTATTTTTTCCAGAAAAAAACATTTGCTTATATAGTGGCTGTATAAAAGAAAACACTTAAATTTCCTTAAATCAGTTCCATGATTTATTATTACTATTATTTTTTATTTTATTTTGTATGTTGTGAATTTAATAAATTAAAAAACGTGATATGATTATGGGAAAGACTCATTTTAAGTGAGGTTGGAAGATATTTGGAACTCATTTGGAGAGCGCATCAGCAGAGGACGTGGCTCGTGACCCGCGGCTAAAAGACACCACACCTATCTGCATCCACCGATGAAACAGAACCCTGGTTTGGATCAACTGCCATGCCCATGTTTGCAATTCAAAAAGTTTGGTTATTCCAAATGTTACAATTAACTTTTTCCCATGATCTTCATTTCCAAAAGGCATAATCGCAGCCACAGAGTCATAAAAATCAGCCTTAATGTTCTAGAACACGAAATAATCAACCAATTACAACAGAGACAAGGTTTAATCAGAAGTTTTGATTGATAATAAATTAAATATTTATATTGATTAAATTTAACTACGTATTCTTCCGCGTTGTCGTTGAATTGACCATGTGATTTTTCCAGATGAGATGAGGTGCTTTTATAGCGCGGACCTGGAAGCACCAACCTAACGTACCCGCAACATTAAAGTCTTCGCACTAAGAACTTTTTATAACTTTTTTTTTTACAAAAAGACCTGCAAGAACTTTCTCATTTTTAAGTTCTTATGACCATTTCCAGTTTCTTTTTACAAAAAAGGGATTGTATATTTTGATTTAAGTTTCAGCTAAAATATTATATTAAAAAAAATCAAAGTGGATGAATTAAAATTTGATGGGCATTTGGCAAAAGCGAACAAGTCTCAGAAAAAAAAAAAAAAAAAAAAAGTCATGGATGGCTGGCCAGCCAAGCAGTCCCTCAACGACGCTAAACGCGGCTCGTCCTTCATAATATAGCACTCAGAAAAATGCGAAAATTCATAAAAAAGTGTGTACATCAGATCCAATCTCTCTTTTAATTCATAACCCAAAATCATACTTGTGCCCAACACCTCCCTATGGAAGCACAAGCAGCAGGACCGCTCTCTGACAAACCCAAACCCTGCCTCTCCAGGAAATCATCCTCCTCCTCCTCCTTCCGCCTCCGCAGCCCTAGCCTCAATTCCCTTCGTCTCCGCCGCATTTTTGACCTCTTCGACAAGAATGGTGATGGAATGATCACAGTAGAGGACCTTAGCCAAGCGCTCAGCCTTCTTGGCCTCGATGCTGACTTCTCCGAGCTTGAATCTACCATCAGATCTCACATCAGGCCTGGCAATGATGGCCTTTTGTTTGAAGATTTTGTGTCGCTCCACCAATCCCTGGATGAAGCCTTCTTTAGCACTGACGATGAGATTTCGGAGGAGGGACAGGATGCTATGACGCAGGAAGAATCTGACCTATCGGAGGCTTTCAAGGTGTTCGATGAAGATGGCGACGGGTACATCTCTGCACATGAATTGCAGGTGGTTTTGAGGAAACTTGGGATGCCAGAAGCTAAGGAAATCGACAGAGTTGAGCAGATGATCTTCTCTGTTGATCGCAATCACGATGGCCGTGTCGATTTCTTCGAATTTAAGGACATGATGCGAAGCGTTATCGTGCGCAGCTCTTAATTGAAGCTCTCTCTCTCTCATTTTCTTTCTGCATTTGCCTTTTTCTTCTTTCGGTAGTGAATAGGCATGGAAAGAGAATCCATTGATATAGTGATGGTGGGCTTCATGCACGCATGTATATGTGAATTTATGATTGTGAAAGGATCCATATATATATATATCTCTTCAGGTTTTGCATTTTGATTGTAAATTGGAGACCCATCTTTGTATGCAACTACTCTAGATCTGTTGTTGATTCACTGCTCCCTGTATGCGCCTATTCCATTTATAATTTGAAGTCGTATTGAATTTTATTAGTGGTGTTTTTATTCAGTATCATTTTAGTGGTGTTTTCTTCTTGATTTTTATTCTCCGAGTGCTTTCCAACCTCTACAAGAAACAGAGAAAGAAAATGAGAATTTTTCTAATCCCTTTTTCACTTAAATTTAACAGTTATAAATTAGCTGTTATTAAAAATGATCTCAAATGCAAAATATCTGAATTTGCAGCAACCCTTTCAATGCCCCTAAGTCCTAAGCCAACCGGAAACTACAAACCCAAATGGTCCCTCTAATTAATTATCATAATTACGCCGACGGATAATGTCTACGCATTTCAGGTGTTCTCCACTTGGTTAAAGGACATTTCATTAATTGCAACCTGCAAGAAAATTCACATCATTTGAATTCATGGCATTGTATGCTATATAAGCAATTTTGGATGTATTTCAGAAATCAAGGAAAATATGTTTGCTTCTAATTGAAATTTATTATTATTATAAAAATAGGGGTCTTTAACATTCGAATTTCAAGACTGGGTTTCATTTTGTAATATAGTATCATTATACATGTTTATACTGCCTTTTATTTAAAATAAAAAATAAAATAAAAAGGTATTTGCATCCCGCAGTAATTAGTTGGTCTAACTTGTATTTTCTCCAAACAAAATCATGCCACATGATAGTTAGGTGTAGCCAGGAAAAAAATGGGCACGTTCAACCCTTTGAAATATGAATAAGAAAACCCAAAAATATTTCTAAATAAAATGACTTTATTTTTTAAAAGAATTGACTTTGTGAATTTTAGAAATTTATTTTTATTATTAAAATTTTTTAATACACATATCACTATAATTAAATAATAAATATATTTTTTTTCTCCGAAAGAATTCTTTTCAGCGAATATTTGAAAAGCCATCTGTTAATGGACTATTGGAGCTAAGGGGTACCCTAAGACCTCGATCTCTTAATTTGTTTTTCTGGCTCTCAGCTCGTCGGAAGATGCCCACTTAAATTGGCATCACTACCCAAATATCAACACTGATCTTCATCTTCATGGAAACCAAAACCATCCCATCTCAAGATCCACAGCTGGAAGAGAGTTTCTCCATTAGCACCTGCTGCGATTTCAATTCTTCTTCCTCCCTCGCTATCTTCTCCGATAACGATCAGACTGACCATGACGATGATGAATCGTATATTGAAATTGCTCTTGAACCCGCTGCCAATGTAGGCCCTGATGATGGTTGTGCAGGCACTGGAAGAGAGGATTGCTATGATCATGAAATGAAGCTTCGTATATCGTTTACATCCGGTGTTTTCCTTCCGGCCGAAACAAAAACCACGGAGTTGTACGAGTCTCCGACTTCCTACACATCGTCTTTGTCGTCGACGTCTTCTTCGGTGTTGGATTTTAGCTCTTCCTCCGCGGAGGCAGAAAGTCAGCGAAATCAACATGTGGAGTCTAAACTTGGTAATTCTAGAATGCGGAAGACCGTTAGAAGCAAGGTACAGTTTCCGACAGTCAACCACATCGTCGATACGTTCACTTCCAGTTTCAGGGAATCGTCGGAGATTGACTTAGGAGATGGCCGTTCGCCAGACGCCAACCACTTGGACCTCGGTGCAGGCAGGTAGTTGCACGTGCCATACTTGCTTGCATCTTTTGTCATATCTCTTAAAAGTATTATTTATTTTCCGCACGTGAGCCAATTCAGTACAAGAAAATTGCTTTTCTATAACTTTATTGAGATCTATAATTATAATTTCTACATTTTCATTTCATTAGAAATTTGCTCTGTATTGTCATTAATTGTGTGCACTAAGTAGGTATGAGGCATGAAGTTGAACGTAGAATGAGAAATTGGACATTTGACTGGAAACTTTCTTAGTTTTGGGTCTTCTTACTTTTCAAAACTAATAGCCAAAACCGTCTGTGGGTTGGGTGGGGAAAGTTCAATACAATTGAATACTAAATTCTTATAACTGGGTATGTTTTTAAATTTTTTTTTATTTGATTGGTAAGAATTTTTCTTAGCTACATGTGAATTTTAGGGTATATTTTGTGTTTGACTCTAAATTTCATAATAGGTCAAGTTTAAGCAAAGTTATTGGGAAAAAAAAATTCAAATGAAGGTAAATTGAAGAGAAGATTATATGGGTTTTTATTTTCTTTAATGGGCATCTTTATTATTACAATATTTATTTATCATAATAAATCACTATAATATTATGATGAAGTTTAAATTTTATCATGTTCATCATAAGAAACTAATGGCATATTGTATTGAATATTTGATTACTGAAGTGTTCACTTTGGATGATTGTTTTGAAGCGATAGCACAAGGAAACCATCAAAGATAACTACACCAGCAACAATAAACAATGGCACCGTGATGAAATTATTGACAATATTTCGACCCCTGAAACTGAGAACATTACTTGCATCCTTTCTCAAGGTCTTCCAGGAAAAGTCTTCCATTAACAAGGGAAAAATACGAGAAGAGACATTGTGGAGCTATAACCAGAGCCTAACCAAGCCCGTAATGGAGAGGGGTTCAGTGGAAAGGAAGCAAGCAGAGAAGTCGGGAGTCTTAGAACTGAATTTAGACTCTATTAGAGGGGTCCTGGAAGCCATGAGTATTAGGAACATTGGCCGCAGAGAAAGAAGCACAAAAGACTGTCCTGGTTCGAGTAAGTCCTCCCCATTTCACCAGCGATTTCCGGCTGAAAGTTACAATATTTCATCAGCTGCCACTGATAAGTCTATCCAGGCGGCTATTGCTCATTGTAAGAGATCATTTGGCCCAGATGTTTGATTATTGTTTTTTGTAGCTTCTCCCTTATAGATAATTCTCATCACATATTCTGAAAGGTGAGATAAAATCAATTATATTAACAATAATTTTTTTTTGCATGCGACTAAGATAAGTCGAGGTAGACCTAAGACAGTTTGGAAAAAAGTAATAGCCAAAGATTTACGAGCCTTAAATATTGATGCAGATTTAGTTAGTAATAGACTTGAATAGAGGCGAAAAATCTGCGTAATGGAAGTAGTCTAAAGCGTGTAATTGTTGATATTGATTGTGACCTTATTTGTTAGATGATCCATATAGCCGATTCCAAACTTATTTGGGACTAATACTTGTTGTTGTTGTTGAGTAGTATAATTGATATACTATATATGAGGTAGTCACTTTACTTACTTCCTATACTTTCGTCCTACATTTAAAAAATGATGCTTCATTTTCTAGCCTCCTAATTAATTGCTTTGAATCCTCTTTATGCTATTATATATCAATGAATTTCGTTGCACTTTTAATGCTTTAGTTGATGCAGGTAAGTAGAGATTTTTTTTCTATGAGTAGTTAGTAAAACTTCTGATGTTTAGAGTGAATGACACTTCAAACTCCATATATTAATATATTAAAAAAAAATTTGAGGACAATTTCACAAAAATAAAAATAATAAATTGAATTGAATTGAATGTAAATGATTTATTAAATAATTATGAAAGAATATATTGCCAGGTAAAATGAGCATCAGTAATGCTAAGTGGTAACTTTCAAGAAATGTCAACTGTTAGGACATTCCAAACCCATATCAAACATGGTGTGTCCTACAATGTTTGGGCCACATCCATCCCCTAGCTGCACTGGGTTTGGGTTTGTTCTCACACGACACTAGGAAATAGAATTCACTTTCGAAAATATGATAAACTTCCCTAATCTGTTGCAGGCCAACCAGAGTTGATGACGGAACTACAAATCCTTGGATTTGGGTAAAGCCTACTAATCTCTCCAAGCCCAAAAAAGGCAGATCAATGCCTCGGTAATGGTATCACAAGAGCTAATCGGCGCCCTCAGGCCTCAACTGGGCTTATCATCATTGGAAGCTCATTGCTCCTGACCGGACCGCTCTTTCCCCACGAGGCTAAGGTACTTGTTGATTTAATGCCATCGCATTCGATTTGGAGAACGTGGAGTCATCTTATGCGTGAAAATGAAGCCTATCTTGGGACTGGAGGAATCTACCATAAAAAAAATGTTGTAATGATTAGATATAAAACATAATTAAATGTATTCATAATTTGTGAAAAAAAAAATATATATATTAATATTAAAAGATCTCAAAATGATTGCTCGTAATCATCATCAGACAACCACAACCCAATTAAGAAGTTATGGTGTGAAGGAAAATCGACTGTTAAGCTTTAATTAATAAATAAATAATATGGACATGGACACGGCATTATCATCTTTTTTGTGTACTCCCTTGCTCTCTAAGGAATATCTTTTTTCCCCCTTCAATACGTAACTTATCTCCATATTTAAATAAATGAAAAATTATTTCACACTCTTATATATTTGTTATTAATTTTTATTATTTAAATTTTATAATAAAAAAACCAATATAATTATTTAAAAATATATTTTATTATGTGAGTATTAAATGTAAAATTATAAATTTATTTAAATTAAAATAAAATGCCCACTAGTTCATGTGGCGCTAATGATTCAAGCATTTCCAGCTTATAGCCATCCAGTTTGGGAAAATGCAGAAGAAAGTTAGGAACGAGACGTCTGTTAGCGACAGAGAAGTTGAGAGGCAAAAGCAAAATTGAGTACAAACTACAAGTAGAGTATACTGATGAACCCACAGTCATCCAAAATTGAAAGAGGAAGCTTCCCCCGTCTTCATCAGAAGCAGCACCGGGTTTCTTTGTTGTTTCCATTTTCAATCTGCCTCTATTCCTCAAACAATTCCGTTGCTTTCAACTTTGGTCTGAATATTATAGAATCGAATATGGAAAAGGAAAATTGGGATTTACATAATCACTTGAACTCTGCCACGCAGGAAAAGCAAAGGTTTTGTTTCCCTTGGACGTGTCTAGAAATAATGAAATATGTGGATTAGATTTTGCTTCCTTGAGACATTTCATCAAACATGTGCTCTCCAATCTCTTGGAAAATTATTATTACTTGGTGGTGTGTATTTATTATTTTTAATATTTATGTGGACATTTCTTTAGATATGAATGTAGAGACATATGTGGTTTGAACTTGATAAATAAATATAATGTATTAAATTATAGCATTGTGGTAATAAAAATAATTTTAAAAAAGGCAATACAGGAGAATAACTAAAGTGTATTATTGATATATATTTTTTTAATATAAAAAAAAGGCCAAGGAAAATTCGCAAGAAGCTCCGCATAAAGTGCAACTGTCAACCACGCGTCTGTTCTGTGCCATGTCATCCCTCCGTTCTTTT
>CAOGCB010255697.1:0-21611 GCA_948266635.1 Cnidoscolus chayamansa
TAACAACTGCTTTCTCTTCAACTGTGAGGTCCAACAGAAAGAATCAAAGCTGCCAAAAGACCTCTGAAAGCTAATTATTATGCTAACGAAGGTAATTAAATAGAAACATCTAAAACCCTCCAAGATGCTCTTATTGGAGACTTTCCATACACTGTTTTAGCCATTGATTTTTCCCTTGATATTAATTGTAAGTTAAGCTACTCGATCGTCTTTTTTTCATCACCTTTGTGAGAGGTGGGGTACATCCTGCTCAACTTAGCTGGTTTTGTGCATGGCTGGATCATCATGGGCATCAATCGCCAACTTTATGCTCCCGATCAGTCCTCATTGAGTTGCTTTTTCCTAATTTTTTTTAGCCACGCACCTTCAGCAGAACTGTCCTCTTGTTTTCGACGTTGACACTATGCATCCTTAAAGTGACTCAGATTCTTCATTGTTCAACGGCATCATCCACATACCAAGAGGCCCAAAATGACATTAAAAGGAAAAATCCAAGAGATCATATATGTCCTAAATTATTATATTGTATATGTATATCATTTCAAAGTTTCCTCCAAGTGACACTGATATCCTGTAACCCTTCTCATATTTTAATTAGTTGTAACCATAGACTCGACCGAAAGATCACACCAAGAAATCAGGAAACTTCTACTGCTGTTGAGCTGTAAAAACTGTGATGTTTATACCAAAAGAGAGATAAGAGTAGCTTACAGCTGCAATGCTGCCCTTTTTAACTTCATGATACTGTTCCTTTATTATTATGTTTTTCTTTAATTAATGTGCATTATAATTATGATTAAACTCCAACATCAAGATTATGCATATTAGCGTGCACTATAAAAAAATATATTGTAACTTATGTAACTCTCAAAGAGGGACGTTTCTTTTTCTCTCGATGTATATATATATATGTCAGCATAGTAGCGATCTTGCAAAACAAGTTGGCCGGCTACTGCCAAAGAGCTTTACCCGGCCGTTGGTCTACTGGGGATATATGAGAAACTGAACCAAGCGATGCCATAGACCTGCACATGCCTCAAAAGCGTCAAGTTTGAATAATGTATTACAAAAAAAGCCTTTTTTTTTTTGTATGGGTGAATGTGATGATTTGATTACTTAATCAAACAAGGGTTTAAACAATAACATAAAAGAATGGTTTTCCTGAACATTCGTGGACTCCAACTAGGAAGATCCTGCAGCCCTAGATATTCCCATATTATAGACAAATGAAAGCTCCATTTGGAGGGAAAATAATTCTTTTAAGAGAAATGAATGGATGGAGATAGTAGTATTTTAATAGGAAGGAAGAAAGAAGAAGATAAAAAAATGAGAGAGTGGTCCTAATTTCAGCAAGCTGGAAACAAGAGACAAATTAAAATGCTATGCATATGCTTACAGTGGCAGACTCAAAGCAAGCAAGAGGATGATCATATGGAGATTTATGGAATGGCATAGAGAGTAACCAGCCCATTTGGCTACTCCTACAAATTGCTATATAAGTTGGCAAAGAGGTGGTCCTTGATGCTTCATGCTTCAAGCTCCTAACTGAAGCAGCCTTTTAGCAATTCTGATGTTACCTCACGTAGGGTTAACAGTATAAAAAGCTGAATCATTTCCATTCATTGATCATTATATATGCCTCTCTTTCACTATTTGTTTTTTGTTTTTTAACTTTTATATTCTCTTTTTTGGAAGCAGAGAATGTTTTTTTTTATATATAATTTATATGAATAAATAATATGTGATTTTAAAATTAAGATAAACTGTGAGTATTTTAAAAATAAAAGGCTTTTGTTGTAATTATTGCAAAGAAAATAATTTTTAATAGATTTTTTAAATAAAAAAATAAATAATTTTATTATAAAGTTTTTGAGAAGACCTTAAGAATATATGAAGGAAGGGCTAAGTGGAGTGAGGAAAGTAGAAAGCATGGGGCGGAAGTGTTGTCAGAAGTCTGACACACCACAAATCACAATGGTTCCCCGAGATTCACATTTTTATTCCCCGTCAATGACTATTTTGAATTTCTTTTCTTTATTTCATTCCATGCTCTGGACTGTGCTCCACCGAAGCTACCTGCACCTCTACCTCCCATTTTATCAAGTGTCCATCCACACACGATTCTGCCCTTCTTCTTATTTTGAATTTGAACTTGTTTAGTCTAACCTAGTCTAGTTCCATGCGCCATAACTGACTCCACATAAGCCTACCACGTGGCTCTGAGTGCTGAGGGCCCACACTACTCAGATTTTATACAGAATCCAAAGAAAAATTACTATTATTAATACATCATTGAAAAACTTAAATATCTATCTCAACACTAAAAAAAAACATCTGATGAAACTTGGAGGTTCCATCAGAGAGAAGATGTCGATCTTTAGATAAAACAATTAATAAAAAATAAGTAAAGATATATAAATTTTTAGTTAAAAGAAATTAATGGTTGATATTTTTATTTTATGGCAAAAGAAATTTATATGTGATATATAAATTAATTGATATGTAGATTAAAGGTGACACCTTTTTAATAGTGGGAGTATTTTTTTTCGAATGATATGGTTCAATTGAACTGATGAATTTTTATTTTTATTTTTTCTTAAGTTGAACTGATGAAGTTTGATTTCTCAAATTTCTGCTTAAAGAATTTAAAAAATACCAACTTTAATAGCACATCAATGGTCAAATCAGTCTTCCGCCCCTCCACCAGTTGCGAAGAAAAGCATAACCATGCGACTGAACCTTTTGAAGACCCATGCTCATCCAACCGAAGTCATCTAATCTGACGGCCTATAATAAAAATTGTATCTTCTTCTTCTCTTTTTGAGTTTTCCCAGATGGTGCTCCCTTCCACCACTAAAATAAGTATGGACACCACCCCTCTGCCAACCTTGTCTCTTCACTGCGATCATCTTCCCTGTGCCAATTAGAAACAGACTACTAGCTTACAAACAGACTACAGAAAGAAAAGAGGTTCCTTTTGGGCACTTGCCAGGAAGAAACTAAGGACAAACAGCCGAATAGAAAGAAAATCTGTGACCACAACAAAGTCTGGATAGAGAGAGAGAGAGAGAGAGGGAGCTCAAAACCAGGGCTGCTTGTTTACTAGGAGCTTATCTCCATCATTTTGAGCGAAAATCAGAAATGAGTCTTTCTGTTTTTATCGTCACTTTCTTTATTTTCATGATCAAGGAAACTCGGGTCTGTGCAAACTCCGAGTTAAGAGCGCTCATGGACATGAAAGCAGCCTTGGACCCGGAGGACAAGTACCTCTCTTCATGGACCATTAATGGCAACCCATGTGGTGGTTACTTTGAGGGTGTAGCCTGCAATGAAGAGGGTCAAGTGGCTAATATTTCCTTGCAGGGAAAAGGGCTCCATGGGAAGCTATCTCCTGCTATTGCTGGGTTAAAGCACTTGACAGGCCTCTACTTGCATTATAACTCTCTGTACGGGGAGATGCCCAAGGAAATAGCGGACTTGAAGGTTCTTAGTGACTTGTACTTGAATGTGAATAATCTCTCCGGAGAAATACCTCCTGAGATCGGAAACATGGAGAATTTGCAAGGTTAGTTGCTTAGTCTGTGGAAAGACTTGAGCTTGGGTTTATGAAGTATGCTTATCCTAAATGTGGTTGCTTCTATCTTTTTTTTTTTTTTTTTTTTTTTTTTTTTTTACACGTTATCTCTTTCTTTAATATGGATTTTCCTCCCCTTTCACTCAGATTCGGAAATGGGTGGTTCACAACTGTGCCGATCTGTTTCAAGAAATAGAAAATAATATGATGTTCTATTATTTGCATTGATATCATTACTGCGCATAAATTTTCCTAATATTGTTACGATGTGATAAATTTATGATCTTTAATGGAACCAAAATGTGAAGGAAAAAAAATTCCAATGTTTCTTCATGCCTTGTATTTTCTCGCTGTGGGTGGTCCTTATTTTGGATGTGGAACTGATATGAAAGCTCCGTTTTTGTTCTTTGGATTCCAGCTTGGTAACTGCTTTTATATGGTTATTTTTGAAAAAAGCTTGAAACTTTGCAATTTTTACAAGGTTCCAAAACTCTTAAAAATACTGTTCGATCATGTTTTGACGTTTGCAAATGCATTTTCGTTTCTTTTTCACGGAAAAGCTTTGAACTTGCCGAAAATTTACATTCTCTCCTGAACTGGGTAATCATTTTTGGCTCAGATTTTTAGCTGTTTTCTTTTTCTACTGTAGTTTTGCAGCTTTGTTATAATGAGTTCACCGGAAGCATACCCACCCAGCTAGGGTCACTGAAGAAGCTTAATGTTCTTGCTCTGCAATCCAATCAACTCACTGGTGCAATCCCTGCGATTTTAGGTGATTTGGGCGTTTTAATGCGACTAGACTTAAGTTTCAATAGCTTATTTGGTTCGATTCCCACCAAACTAGCAGATGCTCCTCTGCTTGAAGTCCTGGATGTCCGGAACAATTCTCTCT
Source organism: Cnidoscolus chayamansa (assembly GCA_948266635.1). Taxonomy (NCBI): domain Eukaryota; kingdom Viridiplantae; phylum Streptophyta; class Magnoliopsida; order Malpighiales; family Euphorbiaceae; genus Cnidoscolus; species Cnidoscolus chayamansa. The sequence continues at coordinate 4,467 of CAOGCB010255697.1, forward strand.
CCGGCAATGTACCACTTGGTAATAATGCTAAAAGGACCAACCAGAGATGGCTCTTTGGTCTTTTGATCTTGTGGATTTCTCAGAAATGACTTAATTACTGAATCTAAATTGATGTTCTTTGGTTTATGCAGCTCTTAAGAGACTGAACGAAGGATTCTTATACCGAAACAACCTGGGATTATGTGGGGCTGGTTTTATGAATTTGGAAGCCTGCAATGTTTCAGATAATACTAATCCAAGCAGACCTGAACCCTTTGGACCGGGTTCTACTGGTTTGCCAACAAGGGAGATTCCTGAAACTGCAAATTTGCGGTTGCCTTGCAACCTAACCCAATGCTCAAATTCATCAAGATCACATCATCAGGCTTCAGTTGTTGTTGGCACAGTAATATTAACAATCACATTATCTGTCATTGGAATTCTGACATTGACACAGTATCGTCGCCGAAAGCAGAAGCTTGGTAGTTCATATGAAATCTCTGACAGTCGTCTTAGTACAGATCAGGCCAAGGGGGTTTGTAGGAAGAATGGCTCTCCCCTAATCAGTCTTGAGTATTCTAATGGATGGGATCCTTTAGCTGATGGTAGGAATTTCACTGGGCATGAGCAAGATGTCTTCCAGAGCTTCATGTTCAACTTGAATGAGGTGGAGACTGCAACACAGTACTTCTCAGAAGTGAATTTGTTGGGAAAAAGTAACTTTTCTGCAACATACAAGGGGATTTTGAGAGATGGCTCTGTTGTTGCTATCAAGAGCATTAGCAAAACTAGTTGCAAGTCTGAGGAAGCTGAATTCTTGAAAGGATTGAATATTTTGACCTCGCTGAGGCATGAGAATTTAGTGAGGTTGAGAGGATTTTGTTGTTCAAGGGGCCGTGGGGAGTGCTTTCTCATTTATGATTTTGTTCCCAATGGTAATTTGCTGCAGCACCTTGATGTGAAGGACGGTGATGGCTGTGTGCTTGAATGGTCAACCAGAGTATCTATTGTTAAGGGGATTGCCAAAGGTCAGTTTTATACCTTTTTGTTATCATTGCTGTCCATTTGTGCAGTTCTTTGATTCTAAGGTCTTGAAGGTTTTATAATGTGTGAAGCCATGTTAATAAATGTCATTAAACTATATTTTGAAGATTATAATGCATAGGAGAGAACTATAGTTTCATTGCCACCCTGGTGTTGACGAATTGTATCAGTACATTGTAAAGCTTGTATATGCTCAATGGTATCTGATATTGATATCTGAAAGGAAAGTTGATGGTTTTTTTTCTCTTATCCTTATAGTTCCTTTTATATGAATTCTTGCATCGCATGGAATAAATCCCAATTATAAGCCAATTGGAGCTGAATCACAAACCAATGAATTCTTGCATTGTATGGCATTATTTTGTGGTGGAAATGTTGAATCTGTTTTTTTCCTGAGCAGGTATAGCCTATTTGCATGGGTACAAAGCGAACAAGCCTGCTTTGATTCACCAAAACATAACTGCTGAAAAGGTGCTTTTAGACCAGCGGTGCTATCCATTGCTTGCAGATTCTGGCTTACAGAACCTTCTTACAAATGACATTGTATTCTCAGCACTCAAGGCCAGTGCTGCAATGGGTTACCTAGCTCCTGAGTATGCAACAACTGGCCGATTCACAGACAAAAGTGATGTTTATGCATTTGGGGTGATTGTTTTCCAAGTTCTCTCAGGGAAGCGAGAAGTTACAAACTTAGTGCGGCCAGCTGGTGAATCTTGCAGATTCCAAGATTACATCGACCCCAATCTGCATGGGAGGTTCTTTGAATATGAAGCAACTAAACTTGCAAGAATTGCCTGGCTTTGCACTCATGAATCTTCTATCGAAAGACCGTCTATGGAAGCTATTGTTCAAGAGCTGGGTAACTGCAGTAGCTGTCGTTAGTTTCCATGGATATCTTGTTCTACCGTGCAATTTTCAAATGAGTAACAGTGTTCTGGGAATGTATGTCGCTAACTGAACCCCTAGGATTTGTAGTTGTGTTTGCGTTGTGTCCTGCTAGAGGACTGAACTTAATAGCGAGTGTGATTGAAAATTTGGCCTATTGTAGCTTGTGATGGGAAATTACAAGCAATTTTCAGTTGTAATCACCGTTATTTTTAGAATATTTGTTGTTTAAAATGGGTGTTTTTTCTCCATGGAAGAAAAAGGTTCAACTCAGCTGTGATCTTGTGCGAGGCAGTAGCTATTATGCCTGTGATAAAGTGCCTTAACAGTAGATCAACCTTAATGAAAAACACATAGCATGGATGGTTATGTTTATGGGGGTTGAAAAACCACTGAAAGACTAGCTTTGTTGATATAAGAAATTTCACTAGATGGCTGATTGATCCCTCTGAGGTGTTGGCTTTATCCAAATTGTTTTACTGATGCTGATATAGCATCAAAGATCAAAACCAATTGAGGTTTCATGCAAGATCTTATCATCATTGGTTGACCAGCTGAATGGGAAACATTCCGATTTCAGTTCTCAGTTGTATTAGGCTGGCTAGTTGTTGTCTTGAACCAGAGAGATGTGTGGTGATCAAAAGAGAATTCGCTAATTGCGAGTGTTGGCTGTGGAGCATCAGGTCCCATATGAAATCGAATTTGCTTTCATCCAAATGTTATATGATGTTATTCATTACTTAGCACATAGGATTCTCCATTGATTTCCAACAACCATAGGAAGTGACGCATACAGATTGCCAGTATATGTTCCATCGGTCATAACCACTAGCGCGCATTGACGCGAGTCTCACCTACATTCTTCTCCAACGTGTATCAGTCTCTAATTGAGGTTCAAAAATCATAATGAAAAGCTTAAACAGAGTTCAGTGGTTTAAATTAACTTGAATACATTAGTTTCAACAGTCGACCAGAACCAGATGAATTAATGGAAGAAAATATCAGCATGGAACAACTGGCCCATGAAATAAATTAACATTCACACTTACACATGTATTAGATCTCTCAAATAAACAAACCCATTAATTAAGGGTATTGGAGGTATATAATTGGATATTTACATCAACGAGTAAGACTTTTCTAATGATCTAAATTAGAGCAAAACCTCATGCTTCCTTCGGCTGCAGGCCTGGAAGAAAATGGGTCAAGACTTTTACTCCAATGCAGCAAAGGCCCAAGGAAGTATTAAAAGATAGTTCAAGCTTCAATTTGTTTCCCTTGTGGGAATCTGACTCTGAAGACGTGCTCTTCACCGGTGCATTTGTCTACCTTGACAACCCAATGACTGCTTCTCTTTCCAATCTTGGCACTTGCTGGTATCCTAGTTACTAACAGCCCTCTTCCTATGGGCAACAACTGGGTTTTTGACCCAGCGGACCACCATGATCCTTTCTTAAATGCATTATACCCCACAACAACTGCACCATTTTGCTTTCTGCTAGCTTGAACTGCTCCTAGAATCCCTTCATGGTTCTCCAGATTACAGTCAATAAGCACAAAATCTGCTTCACCATAGTTTGTTGATATAAGATTTTGAGCTTCTCCAATAACAAATTCAATGTGGCTAGCATCCAAGCCTAGGACATGTCTGGATATTTGCAACTGTTTACGATCACGAAGGATGCAAATGACGCGACCGCCTGTTTGATGAGCTGCAGCCACTAGGGCTAGCACGGTGGAAGTAGCAGAACTGGCACATGCCACAACCATTAGTTGTGCATTATTGCCCGCTGCTAATGCTGAGATGAACTCAGCTACATCTGGCTCTTTTGCCTTTTGGCCCTGCACATCAACAGCAATATTTTGGGCCTAGTTAGATAAATTCAAAGACAAATGACATGATCAAAGGGGGGTCTGAGGAAAATAATGTGCTAATACTTACCATTCTCAAGGTTTTGAGGTAGGCATTTGTAGCATTCTCAGCAGACCAGCAACCCATCTTTTAGTTCTGTATATTTAAAATCTAGGATATCAATAGAGGCTTTGGAATCAGAATTTTGTTGAGTGCCTTGGTCTAGTGTGTGAGACTCATATATATAGCAACAACTTAGGGAGGTTTGTCAAGAGGCATGTCCATCCATCTGGCTTAGATAAAAAATTATAAAAGCAATATGTATTATAGGCTCCAATAATTTTAGTGAGCTTCCAGGACACCACCTTGAAAATATTTAAAACCTTTTTAACATGGTTTGCACATTTTTTAAATCAGAAGTCTCATGACATCTGCGGGCTCTAGCTCTCCATTAGCCAATGATTAATTCAATTGATCAGCTGTAATGTCCTTTAGTGGAGAGACATTACAAATTTTAAAATGAACAGCAGAAAACTGCGGCAACGTATTAGCTATAGTTTATATTTCTTTGAGACAAATCAAGCAATGCCTCCATGTTAGCCCTGGCAGTGACAGCAAGCTAAGGCAACGAACGTCTTGTTTTTAGAATCTAATAGCAATTGTATCAGAATGGAACAAAACAATGTGCGAGTTGTTAGCAGTCCTCTTGTGTACGGTTTGTTTAAGGACTCCAAAGTAATAGATCATAATGAAGCCAAGCATTATTTATATGTATGAAATTATTTGTAAAATTTGGATATGCTTGCTAAATAGCATCCTGAATGGATCAAGCAAAAGGGTATTGTCTTAATATATCCCTTTCATGTATAGGTCCATCAGATTTATCTTTTGATTATAAGATTTATCTTTTGATTATAAATTGAACTTGTTCACCCTGTTTGTAATAAAACAGAAAGAAATTATTCGTCACTTGTATTCCATCTTCAGGACTCGCTAGAAATATGCCAAAGGATCCTGTTTTTGCCTCCCGAAAGGCCTAACAAAGATCTGGATCCGCATCAAGCTGTTTCCATCCCAAACGCACAGAAAACAAAAAACCAGCCCCATTTGATAAATTTTTCTGTCTTCTGGTCTCTTTGCAATACAAGAGGTCCCATCTGTCTAATAATTCTGCAAGAAAGACGATGCAAATTGTGGTTGTAATTAAGCTTGCAGTTTTTTAGTAAAGGTCCGGCCAACAAGATCGAAGTTATTCTCGCGTAATCTATTAAACAAATCATTTCTCTTTGGGTGCAATTGGATTCCAAGAAAATATAATATAATCAGTGGGAAATAATTAAACGTAACGTGCATGCATGGGATGGGAATCAGAAGACGATGACATAAACAAGTTATGGGTTTTAAAGATTCGGCTTAAATGGGAGTGCATCCAAGCAGGGGACATGTCAGAATGGGTCAATACTCCTTGAATTTTATTTTGCATGCTACAGCTACATTGCTTCATTATATTGCTATGTACTGGAAAAATTGAGAAGATTTCGTAGCGTGCACGTGTTTATGTATTGTCCAGACATTGTAATCTAATTTAACCTGACTTAAACTATGAATAAACATCGACTAAACTATCCTTTCCACGAGTTAAGTGATGTTTGAAGCTATTTTTAGTCTTTTCTCACACGTTTTAAATACATTCATCCGTGTACTGGTTGCGTACTTCTTTTAACACATCTCCGCACATGATGCAAATATGCTCCTTATTCTTGATAAAGATTTTCAATAATTCACTCAACACTATATGCACTCAACAACCAAGCCGATTCGAGAGATTTCTCTCTGCTTTTGCCATCGCTTTTCGTCTGCCGTGCAGTGGGTGATGGTATCCGTGTTCATAAGAACAAATAAGTTAAGCTACCAGCTTTATGAAAAGGCCCAGTATCCATATAGAAACAAATGACAAACTAATTGTTGTGTTTTGGGTTTTTGACGAATTGTAGAAGTTGAATTGGGCTGAATTTGTTCAATCAATTAAGCCCATCTTTTGAATTGGACCTGGTTAATGTGGAACGAAGTCTATGAACGAGAAAGCCCAGCCTTGCCTTCTCTGCTGATCACATGCGTGGCAGAGGGGTCCTTGAACAAGTGGAAGAAGAGAAAGGGCCATGCACGGGAAGGAGTCGGTCGTTTCCAGCGGTGCCTCGTCAGTTCCTTGAAATTGCTACTACTTCTTCCTGAGAATCGGAGAAAGAGAGAGAGAGAGAGAGAGAGAGAGAGAGAGTTGGATCAACCGAAATGGGTAACACCTGTTGTTTATTGTGTGGATGCGTGGACCAAGCCAGCATAGGGATCATCGAGAGGTGGGGCCGCTTCGAGAAATTGGCTGAGCCTGGACTCCATTTCTTTAACCCCGTGGCTGGTCAGTTTCTCGCCGGCATCCTCTCCACTAGAATTAACTCCCTCGATGTCCGCATCGAAACCAAGACCAAGGTTTATTCTTCTGCGCTTCTCTTCCTCAATTGTTCTTTTGAATTGTTATAATACGGATTTTAGTTTTTTTTTTTCTTTTTTTAGAGATTAAGCAAATACAAAATGGTAGGATTTTTCCATTCTACTCTTCAATTTGAGAATCCTATGTTTCTATACGTCAGAAGGGAAGAAATTAGAAATTTAGTTCGGATTGTAAATATTGTATATTAGGCGATGGAGATGGCCATGGGTTGGACAGTCTGCTTCCTGCTTGGATGATTAAGTGATCCAAAATATTTATGTTTTGCAGGACAATGTCTTTGTGCAATTGTTGTGCTCAATTCAGTACCGAGTGGTCAAGGAAAATGCTGATGATGCATTTTACGAATTGGCAAACCCCAAAGAGCAGATTCAGGCCTATGTGTTTGATGGTAATTTTTAATTGCGACTAAAAAAAAATATCATGTTCGTATTCCCTTAGCTTGTCACCCTTTTCCAAATGATGTATTTGTTTTGTGTTTTTAAGTGGTTCGAGCTCTTGTTCCAAGAATGACTTTGGACGAACTCTTTGAACAGAAAGGTGAAGTTGCTAAAGCTGTCTTGGAGGAACTTGAGAAGGTAAATAGACGTGTTTATTTAGTGTCAGACATCAATACAGTGAATTGCATGTTTAATTATATTATTACGGAGATTATCTTGCTTGGCCACATTTTAGTTCAAATTTAATGTTCAAATTTAATGTTGCATTTCTGATTACTCATGTTGCTTCTTTTATGCTGCAATTCATGAAATATTTTAGTAGCTAAAAAGTCTGGCAAAATAAGATGGAAAGTTATTAGCAGAATCACATGTGAATTTAAATTACTGTATTGAAAATATACCTTGAAATAGAGATTGTTATTAGTAGCTAAATCTGGCAAAATAAGATGCAAAGTAATAAGGGGAATCACATGTGAATTTTTAGTTACTGTATTGAAAATATACTTTAAAATAGATATTCGTTAAGAGAATTACAAAACTCCAGATGCTGGTTGCCAAATATGACAAATCTGAAACTTTACGATGACATGCTTCATTGGGACATTGATACTTTTGTTTCTTTTTATACTATCTAATATAAGCTTTGTGGATGTCCTTTTTTTCTTGTATTTGTTTCTTTGAATGCTTTATCTCATGAAGTTGCTGATGCATGCTTCCTCTAGGCTTTTCATACTGTCAGAAAACTATGTCTTTTGTGTTGTTTCCATATATTTTGTTGAAATCACGGATCAGGTTATGGGAGCTTATGGATATAGCATAGAGCACATTCTGATGGTTGACATCATACCTGATGCCTCTGTGCGAAAGGCAATGAATGAGATTAATGCAGGTAATCTGCATTTTCTGGTCTCTAATTCTTTTTACTTCACCCGCGCAAGTTTTTGCTCATCTCTAAGTTTTGAATTGATTGAAAATGATGACTATGATTGATTTTTAGAAGGAAATAGAGATTCTTGAACATAGCATGTTATGTTGTCAGAGACACAGCTCTTATCCAAATGTGCAGTGGCGAAAGTAGATGGCACAAATTAAGGCTGTGTGATGATGGATGGTCATCAATGTTTCATATGCAACACCGAATAAATAGTTCAGGGAACAGTATAAATCATGATGCCTTTACTCAAAACTTTGTAATTGAATGGCATATGCTCTTGCTACTGTCTGATATGCATGAATTATGGATCGCATAGAGTAATGGTTTCACGGATAATAAGTTTATTCCTCATTTCATCAGAGCTTCCACACATTTGAAGTGCTTATTTCAGCAAATCTGATTATTTTTCAATTATCCAAGAATCCATAGTGAACATTCATTCTCTATTACAGCTCAAAGGCTTCAGCTTGCTAGTGTATACAAAGGGGAAGCAGAAAAGGTGCTCCAAGTAAAAAAGGCAGAAGCGGATGCTGAATCCAAGTACCTTGGTGGGGTTGGTGTAGCGAGGCAGAGGCAGGCAATCACAGATGGCTTGAGAGAGAACATATTGAAATTTTCTCAAAAGGTGGAGGGTACCAGTTCTAAGGAAGTGATGGATCTCATCATGATCACCCAATACTTTGACACAATCAAAGATCTTGGATCCTCATCGAAAAACACTACTGTCTTCATCCCTCATGGCCCTGGTCATGTTAGGGATGTCAGTGAACAGATACGCAACGGATTGATGGAGGCAGCCAGTGCACAGGTGAATGTGGAGTAACTTTGTCACTTGGTACATTGAGACTTGATACATTTTTGTGGAACTTGAATACACGTAGCTTGAATAGGAAGATATTATAAAGTGGTTATGCATCGCCAGAAAAAAGAACAATCAGGCCACAATAATGATCAGTTTGTGTAAATAAAATCTTTTTCTTGATTTTTTTTTCTTAATATGCTGAGAATTCCACCATGTGGGCTATATATGCCCACTCACATGACTGTTCTATAACATCCACCTCACCATCTTATCTCAATCATACAGTCCATTTCATTTGTTTTATCTTGCTTTCATTAAACCCTCCAATAAGTATATGCAGCGTATCTATCAAAGGGAGAATGTGTTAATTGCAACGAATATGATTAAAAGTTTTTAGAGAAATTAAATGCTGGTGGGAGTTATCTGAGAAATAGATAAAATAAAAAGCTGCTCACGTTGTTGTCGCTGAAAGTCACTGCCATTGTAATAAGGATCAATGTGTCAACAGGTGTGAAAACCTTTAAAAATCTTGCTTTTTACAAAAAAATTTAATTTAGTGGTTAATTTTAATTAAATAGTATGTAGATTTTATGTGTTCAATATAAATAAATTAATAAAATTTTTATCCTGAAAAGTATGGTCTAACAATTATAATGGTGTTGTATTAGGTAAAACATCTTGTATCAATGATATTTAATCTAAAGAAATTTTAAATCTAAATCTCAATCGCAATTAAATAAATTTTAAAAAAAATAAATATTTTTTTTATAAATCAGTGAATAGCAACAATCATTTGTAAATTTGCAAGTGGCCCAGAATCCATGATTAGAGGGTATGAACCAAATGGGCCATTGGCATAAAAAAAAAAAAAAAAAAAAAACAGGTCCTGCCTGCCGTTACAGCTTTGTGCAGTATAGATTCATTTGGACATTCTCTCTAATGAAGCCTTGGCCCATCCCTTTCTACCTTTGATTTTTCAATCCTTACCCTCTGACATTTTCAAAGAAAAGTGTGCTTTTTTTTTTAATTATTAATAATAAAAAAAAAGGTGTGAAAAGCACCTTTGATTGACATGCATGGACACCAATAACCAATTTATCCATACCATTGAGTAAAGGGCACTGCCATAATATGGTTGGTAATGTGTATTATTAACTCCAACATGACAATTCATTAGGGACTGTGTCACATTAATTTTTTTCATAATTCAATGGGTGATGCTATTTTATGTAATTTAATTACAGAAAAGTAATCATGATCAGGGTAAAAATTACCTTGATCAGAAAAAGCCCAGAAAAGTAAATAGTAAAGAAATGAATTAACCCACTAATCCAACACAAAGTACATATGAATTGAGCCAAGAAAAGTATTGATTTGGGTTTTGATAGGAGTAGAAAAAGGTAAAGATAGGTAATGATGGAGGTAGACGACCGTTGGGAGATTATAATTAGGTTTTGTAATGAGTATAAATCATGATTCTTAGAGGAGATAATTCGGTCCTATTGATTCTTCTCCTTTTGTTGGTGTTTTAACATCAGAATATGTATGGTGGGAGGAGATATTCATCAACTTCAGAAAAAAAGCTTGAGAGAATCCAACCAAGACTGAAATCGGATAGAAGTTAGAATGATGAATTGAGCAGCCAGCAGGATGATGATTGCAAAAGCAGGAATATATATATATATATATAGATTGGTTAAGGGATGGGTGGCCGTAGACTGGGCACCACTATGACCAACCCAATACTGCACTATACCCTAAAGATTATGTACTCATTGGCCTTAACCCCACCTTCCCCCACTATACCATATGTACCTTCACATTTTCACCTGTCGTTTGTGTTTTTCCATAGCAAAAATAAATAGCTACCAATTTGATTTGCACACCTTTCTTTTCAATTCAAATCGATAGTTTTCTCTTTTTGCTTTTTCATTGGTACATAAGATAAAATTGCCAGTGGATAATTGATTTGAATGGAGATTTTTTTTTTCCAAAGTAACAAAAATTTATTTATTTTTTAATATACCAACAAATCATTTTCTCTATTAAAAATTAAGAAATAAATTAATATATAAAAAAAAGGTGAATCGTAATTTGACAAATGTGAAAAAAGAAAAAGAGTAAATGTAGTTTTATAGAATGAAGCGTATGATTAATAATTTATTTGATATTGTAATCTCCGAGTATATGATGAATATACAGTGTTGTTACCTCATAATGGCAAGCCACTGGAAATTACTATATAAAACAGTGAATAAAACAGAAGGGCCACAAGCAATCAATGATTATACCAATCCACTTCAACATCAGCTCCCATGGGGACAGAAAAAAAAAAAAAAAAAAAAGTTTAATCATGGGTTAGCATTGAAAGTGTGAAGATTCTTGTAGAAAGAAACGTCATGTCCTGTACTAATCATTATACCTCATTCCCTTTTGCAAGAACATGAGTGGATCAAACATTTCAATCCATACTATACCAGTAAAAACGCTTTCCTTTCTAGTTGGTGAGCAGTCAGCCTTGCCGACACCATCCTGTTTCTCCACCACAGCTAAATTTACCCATTTTGATCCATTGATTATCCCATTTTATGTGTACGTGTGAGCGCGCGATGAGACACCAGATTTGGTATTGCTTCTTTTCACTGCCATGAGTGTGAAGGGTAAATCTAAGACTACGCATATGAGAGAGATGATCCAGAATTCAACCTGCTTTATATTTTCGGAGAGTAATTTTTTTTTTTTTGGGTCTGTTTAGATTGCCATCTAAAGATCTGACATGAAGCGAGATAGTAGTACAAAACTAGTTTCTTTGTTTTGCCACAACAAGAAAATGCGCAAGAACCGAAGTCTCCATAACCATTCTGACCAGCACTCTGTATTTTCCATCTCTCTCTGAAGATCTCGCACTTTGTACTACTCTCACGTAAATTCAATGTGCCTAACATGCATCGTGGGTTACAAAATTTACCCACCAGCAAATACTACTTCGAAAGTGCAACCCTGCCTGTGTCACTAGGCCACAATCTTCCATTTGTCGTGTCATGAGCCGAGTTGAGAGCCTGTATAAATCCTCCAACCAACATAAATATAGTTATAATTTATAGCAGAAAATTAACCAGATGGAGATTATATGAAAAGGCCTCAGGGGAGTACATATACACAGTACTTCTTAGAAGTAACGACTTATCAAGTAACAAAAACATTGAAATTGCTACCCACCTTGCTGAGTTGTAGTCAACAAAACATGCTGAAATGTATTACCTACAAAATTAGTTCAAGTTTGTTGCAGTATCCCTTTCGGCCATCCTGTGCCTTCCCATGCCGACAACCCTCCTTGCTTCTCCTTTGCCCTAGACTTTTTCTAGCAGCATGCTAACCCTAGCTGATATCCCTACAAAACTTCAAAGTTTCAACATTGACATCAAAAGTTTGCAAGGATCCAGCCTGAAAGTAAGAGTCACGGGAATTGGAAGTAATGGTTAAGAGACAAGTTATAAGATAATTAGATATAAGCTTAGGAAAAAATTATAAACAAATTGATCAACAGAGGATAAGAGAGAGAGCAAAACGATGGGAAAGAAGACCCATTACTCCTCACTTTTCTATGATCATAACAATTGACAACCACAGCACTGAGATGGACCATTCTTCATGGTGGGGCTCAACATTTTCATTAACAGACAATCCAGGTGATACGGCAGATTACATCAGTGAGTAGTGCTGTCCTGAGAACAAAGATTCGTTCTTGGGTTCTTCCAAGGTTGACCCAGGAGGTCTTCTGGCTCACCATCCACCCAATCCAATTATCTCAAACAACACTATCCTGCAGCAAAACGATACTTCTCAAAATTTCAAGCCAAAATTATTTTTCCTATTACAGCCACTTTGTTTAAGATAATAAATTCTCATGCAGTAGATTCCTTGGTTTGCAACTGTATTTTCAATATTATGTAAGATAAAAGGTCCAACGATCCTGTCTAATTTTTGTCCAAAAAAACTAATGATCTAATCATCATAGTAGCTTATACTATTGCGTAATTCCTGATCATTCAATATTCTCTATAGATGCTTTTTCCTAATAACTTACAGAGGAAATCAAAATCAACTAAAAGACTTTGAAAAGCGTCGATAACTATTGTATAGCTCAAAATTTTAACCTTAACTTTTTCACATCTAATCCTTAGGAATCTGAATTGGAAATGTAAACATGGGGTTGGCATTGATGATTCCTCAAAAACTCAGGACATCAAGACATGAATGAACTGCCAAAAAGTCAATATCGTCTGATAGTACCCCCACTAGAATACTAGGCCATTGTGATAAACAAAGTAACACATCAGCATTTATAACAAGAAAAATCTAAGAATCTAAAAGATGTTCTCTCCTTAAATCATATCTCATTTGCTTATCATCTTGTGTTGTTCCACACATCAAGGATATATATAACATAACATTGGTTGGACCACTGAATTGCCTTCTAATAAAAAGTGTAAAATTGAGAAGTAAAGAACAATTTAATGACACTTCAGGTGGTGAAGCAGTTAATAAGGCATCAGAGAGCAGAGAAGTGGCGACCTCTGAGGATTCATCATATTTGCTAAGGAATTTACTTGAAAGTAAGATTACAACTGACACTAAGAGGAGAAATAATATAGCCCTTAAGTTGCGAAGTTAGGGCAGTACCGCTCTGGTATGTAACCAAATTCCACAGATCATTACCATATCATGCATACACCATGTAGACAGTTAAATAGTATTAGAATGTAAGTTCTGTTTCAGCAGATAAGATTTCAAGGAATTTTATAATACTTTAATGAGTCAATATCTTTAGAGGGAGTCAATATCTTCCTTTCTCAATTTTCTAACAGAACTTTTTATTAGAGTAATCAATAACTGACCAATTAAAATCACTATAATAGCATCAGAATCAAGCCTCCAAAGCATAATTGCCATTTAAGTTTTCATATCACAGAAAACAACCTATAGAATCTGGTTTGATGATTAATAAATGCAGCCAACCTTCATCAAAGGAGGAGCCCTTTATCCTGGTGTTTCTTCTACACAACATACTGGCCAACAAAAATCTATGTTAAGTTTGGAAGACACCAATTCCAAATTCCAATGTCTGCTCTGTAAGATAGTTACATAGAAATATAAAAGTAAGTATGTTACGGAAGCATTCGTAGCGATCCTTATCTTGGGAACACAACAAAGTACTTATTAGTCCAAATTCCACATCATAGTTAAGAGAGAGCTGTCGAGTATTTAAAAGGCAATCAACTGCTTCTGAATTCAAAATACATTCATGCATAGACTCAAAATGAAACAGGAACTAGTTTGTAAAGATTTATATTTATAATTGAAGGATACAGAAGCCTAATAAAGCAAAGCTTTTAACAGAGCATGGAATATGAAATAAAATCATTACAAATTACAATAGAAAAATTACATTCACGGACTACTTTTATGTTTATAAGCAGCAAAATTGGAAAACGGTTCAACTTTGAACTATTTACACAATAAAAAAAAAATCTAAATTCATTCAGGGGAAGAGAAGTGATTCATTCAAATCATGCAGCTATGCAGTGTAGTGGTACATTGGTTGTTTCCCTCCCGATCTATTTTGTCCTAACCATACCTCTTAAATCTTCAACTAGAAGTACAAATGAAAAGGAAATGATAGATCAAAAGAATTCAATAAATCCTACAGTTTCAAAATTCTACATGAGTTAATAGGAAAAACATTACACTGATTGTGCATCAGAAAAGACCTCAAGCATGTCATCGTCACAGCCTGCCACACGGAGAAGCTCTCCGTCTTTTTCTTCATCATTCAAGAAATCCCTTCTTTCAACCTTAGCATGAGCTGCAATAAATATCATCTTTTGAGCCCTTTCGAGGCCCACCCTTGAGTTCCTATGCGTACGAACCCATTTCATGGATGACCAATTGGATTTGAACCCACAAGAGGTCGCATGGAGGAAAATGAGCCTCACAGCAACCTTGCCTAATGTTTTATATTCACTCAGGCAAGTTTCCCACACTAACCTGCTGCCCTGCGGATGTGCAATTTTCATCTTTCCGGTCAAGGGGTCCCTCTGTTTAACCTGAACAGCCTGAGCATACAGTGGATCTAGCCCTTCTGATCTCCATTTCATAAGCTCCATTAAGGCAACATGAGCATCTTCCCTGGAAACCAGTCGGGTTATAAGCTTGTCCACATCCTTCTCTTGTTCATGTGTCAAGCACTTGAATGGAGGAAGGTACTTTCCACTAGTGTCCCTCATCAAGTAAAGGGGGTCAAGTATAAATGCAGCAGACCATGCTGGGCGGTAGTTCTTTCTGAATCTCTTTTCTACTATTTTCTCTACGTGTCCATCGACAATGTTAAATCTTGCAGACCAGTCCTTCACTTTTGCTTTCAAGTCCTCCCAAAGAGGGAGGCACTGCCCTATCAATGGCCGTTCCACCTCAATCTCATGGGCCATCCTTCTAATGAGCTTCGTCAGTGAATAAACTGCTTCCAATTCATTCCAAAACCCGTCGTTTTGAATCATCCCAGCAATTTCCCCAGCAACAGAATCCTCCACACTTATCAACTTGTACGAATCATCCAAGACAACCATCTGGAGCACACGGACGCAGCTCAATATATCCTCTAGCATCACATAAACATGCGTAAAATCCTTGGTGCATTCACATTTACTGGAAGGAACGCGAAGCAACCCAGCATATTCAAGCTCCTGTATCCTATACTTCTGGAAGCTAATCCTAACTGGAGATTTGTTATTTACGAAATTGGCAAGCTTCATGCAATTTTCAGTGACAGTCCTAAAAAGTTGAAGCTCCTTGAAGAAATCCTTGATTAAACTAAGTAAACCCTGAACCTGACATGAGAGATTCACCATCCATTGGTATTGAATCTCCAAATTACTCAATGCCTTGGACTTGTACTTATCTGCAACTATCCCAACACATCTCTCTAAAGAACTCCCGCTTATGCTCATCACTGCCTCCCACATAATCTCTTCTGCATACTTCGAAGGCACCGACGTTCCAGTTAACACAGTTTTTTGAAACAAACTAGTCCCGTTTGGAAGATTATTGCTAAACTGAACCAAATTCTCGTCTCCACTACAACAATTCTTGTTCTTCCAGCCATTACAAGCAACTTGAAAGAACATAGCGTCTCTAATCCTAGCTTCGACCTCAGTTTTTGCCACGTGAAACCTGTTCTCTAGCCTAGCACCAGACAAGTCCCTTCTCGACAAAGAAGGCAAGCCAACTTGATGAAGGAAAGCTCTAAACTTGGGGTGCTCGAGGCCTGAAAATGAGACGGACCCACAAGCCTCATAGAACCAATCAGCTAATAATTCGAGACCGGAATCAATCTGGTCCTTGCTTAATGAAGGACCAGGAGAAGCTTTTGTGCTCTTAAGCTTCTTAATACTGTCTTCCAACATTGCCAATGCACCCAAATCCTCTTTTCCGCCAGACAACATCAGATGCTGCTGCTGCGTTAACCCAGCATTAGAATAACCGAGTTCGTTACAAAAACGAGTTGACTCAACTATAGCAAGTGAATTTAAAGGAGTAGCCATGTGAGAGCTTCGCTTTCGATGATTATGTGAAGCAGGAGACGGCAAAGATGATATTGGCAAAGGCGAAACTACCGAATTTGGTCTCACAACAGAGTTAAAATTGGGGCAGGTGCCTCGTTTAAGATGCTCGGAGGAGGTTCTGGACGGGTTTGAGGCTGAAAATACGGCATCACATAAAGAGCACTTGAGTTTGACAGCTTTGGGAAGACCTGTGTCTGGGTTCCTGATCAGAATTGGCTCTAAATGAGCCCAGTACCATGCTCCTTTGCCCCTTATCGCCTTAGTTCGAATAGCAACCAAGCCTTCGTATCGCTTGTTGACAGCTTTGGATGCGGTGTCGTCAGGCGTAGAAGAAGAAGGGTCAGTGGGTGTTGAACTGGTGGAAGCCATATGAGTGAAGTGAGAAGTCAGCAGGGGTATTTTTCTGCAAATATCACTTTCATGCACTGTCAACTGCTCGTAGAATCCATGAGGTCAGAAAGCGGTTAGCTGTTGATATCGAATGAGGGCTGCGATTTATGGGAAGAAAAAAGAAGACAACGAAGTGGGTGTGGAGGTTGGTCGGAATTTGATGGTGGAAAGGGGCGGGGAACAGTGGTAGTTAGAAGAGTGAAGCTGTGAGGGAGCTTTTTGCGGGATTGTGTAATTGAAGTTGATGTTTGACGAGGAAAAGTAGCAGAGGCCAAACATAACAGTGACATATATATATATATATATATATATATATATGTATGGTATTGGTATGGATTATGGACTGTCACTTATATCTCTATATATATAATAATAAAAAAAATTAAATGAAAATATAACTAATGAAATGGTAAAATATAAAACTAACCCACATGAATGTGTTATTCCTTTTTCTTTTACATGTGTAAATGTAATTAGGAAAAGTTGACATCTTTTCAATCAGAATAAATAAGATTGCAGTTTCAAGCAAGCATCATGAGTTTGAAAATAAATCGCAGAGGCTAATAGGTAGTAGTAGATATAATATAAATGGGGTCTTTTCAATTGGAAAACGTTGTTGATTTTTAGGATCCAGTTTGAAGCTTCTTCTGAAATCTGGATGGATGTTGATGTTATTAATGAGATCCTATAGTTT
>CAOGCB010255727.1:0-10795 GCA_948266635.1 Cnidoscolus chayamansa
TAGATAATCGCCCAATAATCCATTGTCGTCACCATCCTTCGCAGAAAACTCTACTTCTTCAATTCGTTAAGCAGGAAGATGCACATATGAAAATCACTGTTGAGCTACTTGGTCCATTATCATTGTTAGATCGATGAGGTCTAAATGAATCCAGTGTCATGAAACCACAAGAAAGTTTGCTTCTTGAATATGTAAATGAGAAACAAAGCAACTCGATAAACCAAGAAATCCCGTAGTCGATCATCAAGATTCAAGAAAGAGAAGAATATCAAGATGAGGAGGGAGGAAAGAAGAGCTTCTTCCATCTTCTGCTGTTTTATATTTCATAACCAAGGGTAGTTCAGTCTCTAAGAGGCTTAAATAAACAGTTGTTCTCCGTTTAAACTATAAGAATATTTTAATATAATTTTAAAAATATAAAAACAATTTAATTAATTAAATCAAACTATAATAACATGATAGGAATTTATTCAAACATTAAATATAAATAAACAATTTCAATCCCAAAATCATTTTTTTGCATTCCAAAGTTCAATCCCACTTTACATTTACATCTGTTACGAACAATTTCAACAATTCTCTACATTTTGTTGTGACATCAAATTTCCTTTCATTCTAACAATTCAATAGACAAGAATTTCCAACTTGTAGAACAATCATAGAACTTCTTGCCCAAGTGAACATTTCATTATTTGATTGCTTTAACATTGGATTTTGGCAAGGACGATGGCCCCTGAGGACATCTATCCTCTCTTGTTAACCGATGGATCTTTGTGAATGAGTGGTTCAGAATCCCTTGAAACAACACAAGGAATACTCCCATAAACTGCCTGCCTTTCTCTGTAGGACGCCCAGGTAACCAAATAAAGACCAGCAATGATCAGGCATCCCCCCAAGATGCTGTTACCACATGAAAACACATAGAGTAAGCCCTCCTCACACCACCCTCAGGTGCTATATAAAATATCCAGAAGAAGAAAACTATATTTTATGAGAAAATACAAATGGGATCATTTATGAAGCAACGATACAAACCACCGCATCTAATGTGCGTGCAATGCAAGTAAACATACAAATTGCATGCAAAATGCGAGTGATTAGATTAAAACCTTCCCAAATAAATTGGGCTTCCAAGAAAAATTTTTGACAGTAAGGCAGAAGCTGCAGGTTGAAGTGGATAGTAAAGTGCAACCAAAGCAGGCCCCAAGATCTTATTAGACCATGTCAGAAGTCCATAGTTAAGTGCAGAAGCAACAATTCCCTGAGAAAAAATAGTGAGCAGATAAAGATGCAATCAATCTTTTAGTGTTAGATATAATTAATTAAGCACATCTCATTTGTACAAAAAGAATTTCCAGCTATGCCGTAGGATGAAAGGGAATCAGTTTATAGCATATTATTGAATGAAAATCTGGTCAAAAAGAATGCAGGAAAAAGGTTATTATCCAACCATAAGGAATGGCTACTGATGCCCAAATTTTTCGTCCATGTTAAGCTAATGAACAAACATTAGATTTTGTTACTACCATAACACATAAACCAAGTAGAATATCGGTTTCCACTTCATTTCGAGTCAAAAAATAGTATCACTAAATATGGAGACTCAAAAGAAAAGCAGAGAGTATAACTGTTTCTGTTGATTCTAATCAATGTGGGATAGATTGCCTCGTACAACTCTCCACAAGTGCAATTGGACTAGGCTCAAATTTATACATCTACTTGTCACTTATATTGCATGAGGTGGCCCATCCATTAGAGTTTGGCTTCTTATTTTGGATCAACTATGGTCTAGTTCTTTTACTAGCCAACTGCTAAGATGGATTTGGATCATGATTAGAATTGGCTACACATATAAGGAGAAACAAAAAATGCATCATTTTCTAGCTCCTTTAAAGAGTTTTAACTCAAACAAGGAGAAGTTTAGTTTCTACAACACTGTCGAATAGACATCAAATATTGAGTTCTTCCTGATAAAAAGGCAGCCACAAGTTGATGTAATGGGGGATTTGGGAAAGATAATGGGAGATCAAGGAAAGATTTGGGTTTTATTTATGTTGAGTTTGGAATGCATGGAAAGGTACATTCTGTATTATTGATTGTTAATGTTTATATACATGACCTGTGTTGGAAATGTAGAGTGATAAGAGAAGGAAATACATATACGGTGTCATGTCATGTGTGTGTGTATTATTGACACGGTGTCGTATTAAGACTTTACACTCCCCCCCCTCAAGATGGAGACGCCTGTATTGACGAGAGTCCCATCTTGGACAAAAGGAAATGAAATCGGGCAATACTTAGGGATTTGGTGAAGAGATCGACGAGCTGAAGGTGAAAAGGAACATGTGAGAGCGAGAGGAAACCCTTGGTAACCTGATCGCGAACAACATGGCAATCGATGTCTAGGTGCTTAGTGCGTTCATGGAAGATAGGGTTGTTGGCGATATGCTGAGCAGCCTGATTATCGCAATACAGAGAGATGGGGTGCTAGATGGAGATATGAAAATCACGTAAAAGGTATGTAAGCCACTGTAACTCACATACTATCGAAGCCATACTGCGATTCCGCTTCGGCAGACGAACGACTAACCGTGTTCTGTTTTTTGGTTTTCCAGGAAATCAACGAAGGGCCCAGAAAGATACAGAAGCCAGTGAGGGATTTCCGTGTCTCAGAGCAAGAGGCCCAATCAGCATCGGAAAAAATAGTAAGAGTAAGGTGACTCTGGTGCGGGAAGAAGAGACCGCGAGCAGGACACCCTTTGAGGTATTTGAGGACATGAAGAGCGACATGCCAGTGAGTCGTGCGGGGTTGCTGCATGTACTGGCTCAATTGTTGGGTGGCACACGTAGCATTTGTATTATTCTGGATTAGGGAGAATGTCTCCAGTAGCATTGTCAAGTTTAGTGCCTTGGGGTAGAGGAGAGTTGGAATGGGTAGCATTAGTGAGTCCAGTATCAGTAAGTATGTCTAACACCATCTTCCTCTGATGTAGGTACAAACCAGAAGATGAACGAGCTATCTCAAACCCAAGTAAGTATCTGGCAGGCCCAAGATCCTTGGCAGGCCCAAGATCCTTGATGGTAAAGAGTTTGTCCAGATACTGTTTTATTTTAAGAATGGCATCGTTACTGTCACCTGTAATAAGAATATCATCAACATAGACAAGTAGGGCTAGGAAGTAAGATGAATTGGTATGAGTAAATAGTCAATGATCAAACGTAGATTGCTGAAAACCATAATTCTGTAAGCCAGAAGTGAGTTCTTTGTTCCACATTCTGCCTACCTGTTTGAGACCATAGAGGCTTTTAATAAGTTTGCACACCTGTCCTGGTTGGGCTTTGGTATAGCCCTGGGGTGGTAACATGCATAGATCTTCATCAATATGGCCATGGAGATAGGCGTTATTAATGTCCAATTGATGAATAGGCCAGCCCTTGTGTGCTGCAATAGTGAGAAACACTCTCACAGTGGTTAATTTGGCCACTGGAGAGAAGTTATCAACATAATCAATACTAGGTATCTGATTGAAACCTTTAGCCACCAGACGAGCCTTGAATCTATCAATAGTACCAGTGGGGGTATACTTGATTTTGTATACCCATTTAGAAGGAATAGCTCGCTTACCCTTAGGCAATGAAGTAAGGATCCATGTATGATTGTTCTCCAAGGCTTGGAGTTCATCTTGCATGGCCTGTACCCATCTAGGATCCTCAATGGCTTTAAAATAAGTAGTAGGTTCAGTAGTCGTAGAAACATTAGCCACAAAGGAGAGATATTGAGGTGTTAATGGTGGTTCAGAAATAAAAGATGAGAAGAGAGGAATACCTGAGGAACCATTGGTGGTAGTGAGAGATGCAGGAGGGGCTAGACAAGATTTTGTGGTGGAAACGAAATCCTCCATCTATTTGGGGGTGGTATGGGGTCTGGTACTACGTCTGGGAGGAGGATTGGAAAGGGGAGTTTGGGCAGGAGGTGAGGAGGAAGGGATAGATGAGGGGGGTTCTACAGGAGGGTGGTGTGGTATGATAGAATTAGGAAGGACAGTGTTGGGAAGTGAAGGAGTGGGAGTGGTGGAGAGGTATGGGAACACTGACTCATGAAAGATAACATCTCGGGAGATGAGAACTTGGTGTTTGAGGAGGTCATATAATTTATAGGCTTTGCGGCCAGGAGCATAGCCTAAGAAAACACATTTGATGGCTTGGGGCTGAAATTTAGTCTTGTGAGGTGTGGTGTTGGTGGCAAAACATAGGCAACCAAATGTTTTGAGGTGTGTGTACGTAGGTTTGGCATTGTGAAGTCGTTCAAAAGGTGTGAGCCAATTGAGGACAGAAGAGGGTAAATGGTTACTGATGTGAGTTGCAGTGAGTAATGATTCACACCAAAAATGGGCGGGTAGATGGGATTGGAGCATAAGTGCACGAGTAACTTGGAGTAAATGTTTGTGTTTTCTTTCCACTATCCGTTTTGTTGGGGTGTAAGGAGTGGATCTTTGGTGTAGAATGCCCTGTGTTTTAAACCATGATGAGCATTGATTGTTGACAAACTCAGTGCCATTGTCAGATCTAACAACTTTGATGGACTTGCTGAATTGAGTACGGATCATAGTAACAAACTCTTGCAAAATAGTGAATACATGACATTTATCAATGAGCATATATGTCCATGTGGCTCGAGTAAAATCATCAACAAGAGTCAACATGTATCTCGTATTATTGAGTGAGGGAGAAGTATAAGGACCCCATAGATCAATATGAACTAAGTCAAAAGCAGCTTGAGTACTTATTTTGGTCTTAGAGAAACAAATTCTCTGCTGTTTAACTAAGGGGCATACATCACATAGGTAGTTTTGGCAATGTTTGTCTTGTAATACATGCATATGTTGTAATCTGTTGTATGAGGGATGTCCCATTCGGTTGTGCCAAAGGGTATAGTCTTGGAGTGGGGTGATATGAGTAATGTGAGTTGTGGAGTTGTATAGGTCTGATGGTATTGGTGTACAGATCTTGTAAAGCCCCAAATGCGTTCTCCCAGTAGCCAATAGATCCATAGTCAGTAGGTCTTGTAATGTACAATGAGTAGAGGTAAATGTGAGTATGGTATTTTGGTGTTGTGTGAATTTACTGACAGAAAGTAGGTTATATCTGAAGGATGGAATGAATAAAACATCTGTCAAAACTAGTTTAGCATTTATATGGATGGTTCCTTTATGTGTAACAGGTAATCTAATTCCATTTGGTAAAAGGACAAAGCTAGGTTGAGATAATTTGTCATATGTAGAAAATGTATGTAGGTTGTTGCACATGTGTGCAGTGGCTCCCGTATCAATGATCCACTCACCTGAAAACTTATTATTATAGCCATGAGAATCGTAGATAGGAGACATACCTGCAAAATCAACATAGCCTATACATCCTGCCTCATTCGTAGTATTGGCATGGTTACCTTGATTATGCATCTTCATGAACTTCATTATTTCTTGCATGAATAACTCCATGTTAACTGGACTGCATATGCTACTGGCTGCAGGTTCACTTACTTGTGTTACTGAGTTAGCTTTATTCTTCTCCCTTTTGGATCTGTATTCATGGAACCATTCTGGATATCCATGGAGCTTGAAACATGTATCCTTCATGTGCCCTATGGCTTTACAGTAAGAACAAATTATGTTCTCCTTTCTTCTAACATAGGATTTGCTTCTTTTGTCGTCTCTTTGGCTATCAACATCATTGGCAGCCGTGGCTCTGTTTTCAATCTCAGCACCTTTAACCTGCACCTCTTTCTGTTTCTCAATTCTCAAAATCATCGAATAGGGCATTATTTACATTAGGTAGAGGTTCCATGATTAGGATTTGATTCCTAACATGATCATACATGTCATCGAGTCCCATAAGAAATTGCATCAATCGATGTTTGTTTTCTGTTTCAGCAAATAATTTTCCAGATCCACACTCACAGGATGGTATAGGCTCCAAACATGAATATTCATCCCAAAGTTTCTTCAATTTCGTATAGTACATCATCAATGAGTCAATTTTCTGCTTGATATTGTCGATCTCCTTCATTAATTGGTAAAGTAAAGGCCCGTTACATTCACCAAATCTCTCTTTGATTTCCTCCCAAAGTTCAAAGGCATAGTTTGCATAAATGAACGCATCTGCTAGATCTTTGGATAGCGCATTAAGGATCCATGACATCACCATATTATCCATCTTTTGCCAATTTTCATATTCTGGATCATCCAATTCAGGCATAGAGTACTTACCATTGATAAAACCTAGCTTATCTTTTACTTTAAGTGCAATTATCATTGATCGGTTCCACATTTGGTAATTGTTTCCGGTAAGAGGTGAACTAACCAGAAGCAATCTCGGGTGATCGGAATGGTACAGATGAGGTAATTTTTCATCCTTTGATCCGGCAAAATTTGATGATCTGTTTGACATGCTTTCTTCGATCGTTTACTACAGGTTTGCCAGGTTTGATGTAGTGGAGACTGAGGTAGAAGTGGTACGATAGGGATTAGAGATCTGAGATTCCAGATCTGTTTGGGAGTCACTGGTAGTGGCAGTTACACAGGAAAAAATGATTGCTCTGATACCATGCTGAGTTTGGAATGCATGGAAAGGTACATTCTATATTATTGATTGTTAATGTTTATATACATGAGCTGTGTTGGAAATGTAGAGTGGCAAGAGAAGGAAATACACATACGGTGTCGTGTCATGTGTGTGTGTATTATTGACACGGTGCCGTATTAAGACTTTACAATTTACCTAGTAATTCAAGCAAAAATTGGATTATTCTCCTTGGAATATCCTCCTTGATATTGCTTGTGAGCTTATTTATTAGAGGATCCATACAGCCGACCCCAACTTGTTTGGGATTAAGGCTTTGTTGTTGTTGTTGTTGTGGAATGTCCCTCCATCTCTCATTTTGATAAAAATAAATAATAAATAATAAATAAACTAGAAGTAAAAAACGTTGGACTATTCTAAAACTTGAACAAACTTTATCAAAACATGTTCCATTGTTTTATATTTTCTTCAATTACAATATCATGTGAAATGTAAAAAAATAACTAAGTCATGAAACTTGGCATGAATTGAGATAATATATGGTGTCATAGAAATTTATTTACAAAAGGAGTTGAGTTGCAAAGTCAAAATAGTCAGTTACTTTTTCAAAACACAACTAGCTATTAAAAGATTTTTCTTTTCTTTTTTTAAATAAACAAACATGCAGTTGCTTGTCAAGGTACGTGCTAACAAATTTTATGATAAATTTAAAGCTAATTTTGATCTTGCTCCAAATGAAGCAATTTCACACCGAAAAACTGCAAAAGGTTATTCCCACACCTATATGACATACAAATGGGGAAAGCAATTTCCACCTTAGCTAGGTATTGAACCATCAGAACCCTGATCACTATTCTCTAAAATGGAAAGGGCATTCTCTCAAAAATGCTTATCATCATTCAGATTTCATATCCTAACCAAAACCGTTAAGCTTCATCTCAGAAGGGTAAAAAGATAGTATATAGCTATCCACTGTTGGATAAAGCTGAAATTTGAAAAATGAAAATAAAGTTTATGTCCACAGCACACATGAATCAAATATAAATATAATATTGAACAGAAACTTACAGCATAAATGACTGCCAAAAGCTCAGATTGCATCAGACTCCACACTGTTGTTCCATTGGTCATAAAGATTGCTGTCACTACTACCAAGAGAGCTCCAAATGCATATGAATATGCTGTGACTGAAATGTTGGCAGGATATTTTGCAAGAACTGGAGCCTGCAAGTTTTCCATATGACAAAATCGATGTCATAATCATATCACAGTATATAAACTGAAAAATAAAATGGTTCCCATTGATGGGAGTTAATTCCCTTGAGTGCGTTCCTTAATATCATCGTGTGCTTGCTACTCATGCACCATCTGTCAGAAATCAGAATCCCATTTTTCTTGCTAAAGCATGTAGATAAAAGGAATTGGCTATCAATGAAAGTTGTACTGAGCCTTAAAATATAAACACTGAATTTTATATTTTAAACAAGTTGCACTGATCACAACTCCACTTCCTTATTTCACAATTTAAACCTGACATCATGACAGCCCCATGCCATACAAGCAATCACTGCTTTTCTCAAACGCTACTTCAAGCCATTGTGCATCAACAAGTGTGACTTCTTACTCTTCTTTTCCATGATATCAAATTTTTCCGTGGCAAATTTTTAATATAACAAATTGTATTATCTGCTAGTCACATGTAGGAAGTGAAACAACATATTGACAAACAGTATATTGCCTCTGCCATGATGACAAGAAAAGCACAACATTTTTATGACATTATGGGAAATCATTCTTCAATATTATTTGTAAAGAAAACAGACAAAAGGAAAGACAAAGCGGAAGATCTTCAGAACCCAATGATATGAATGTCAAATTCAAACTTACAAAAAAATAGAGTGAAAATGAAGTTGATATTGCCAAGCACACCGGAGACTCAAGAACTTAGTAAGGTACTCTATTTAGGGCTCAGCTTGGTGCTCCATGTACATGAAGGAAAAGAAAAGAAATTGTGAAGACATCAAGTTGATTGCCCAAAAACAGTAAGGTACTAGTTCATGACATCTTCACAAACATGAAAGGTAACAATAGTGATAACTGAAAATGACATAAGAGAGATTCAAAAATCTACTGCTAATGCTTTATAGAAGGCAAATTTCAAGCAACTAATCATTCTTAGTGCTGAGAAAGAATTGAAGAATTTAGAATTTGTAAGGATGCAGCAATGTAAAATGGCCTCAAATTAAAAATTAGGTTTAGAAAGAACATGTGGTGACCTGAAAAGATTCCAAAACAGAACACGAATTACTGTAAGGACGAGGAAAAAGGAGAAGAACAGAGAAAAGGGGGAAGACAAAACATGGCATACAGGCCATCCAAATGAAACCAAAGTCCCATTATCAGAAACCTAAGAAAATAGCTAGTTACTATTAGATAGGTAACTATAGACATTTAATAACTAAACCAAAGACTACTGGGATTAGGAATGCCAACCAGAAAGATTCCAACCCAGTCTTAAATAGGAAGTAGGAACCGAACCTTCAAAACATAAAAATCCCTGATGAAACTTAAGATTCCTAAATAGGGTTAGAAAAACACTTATAAAGGGTAGCCCAGTGAACCAAGCATCCCGCACTTGTTGGCCCTAGGAAGTATTGATATACACTAAAAACCCAATATTTCCTAAATAAAACATTTACAAGAAAAATCAGAGAAGACAATTTCATAATTAAAAATAGATCATAATAAATTATAATGTTTTATAATTTCTATCACTTCAAATTTTAAGTTCCACTGCCACTGGATAGCCATATAAATATTTACCTGAATAGCCAGAAAAGCAGCCATGCATATGCAATTCCCAATTAAGCATAAAACTCCAAGGTGCCAACCTTCCAGTCCTATGTTTATTAAGCTGGAGAAAAACCATCCAGCAGGCTCTGGCTGACCCTTGTCACTTATTTCACTAACTGCAGAATCTACGTTACTGTAGCCAAAGAGAGCTGGACCTCGGAACAGAACCATCAATATTGCACCAGAAACACAGACAAGAGTACCCCCAACCTTTGCTTGACCTTCAGTTCTTAGCAAATTCACTCTTTCTGTACTGCAAGAAACAAGTTCACAGAGGGAAAACTGAACAAAAATCAATCATATGAACATTTAAAATTGCATATATTCATATCTAGCACAAAAGCAACCTAAATCACACAAAGAAACACGTACAGGGGAAGAATTTGTTGGATTTACCCCATCATCACAGCCAAGATAAATGTAAAAACTGGTATTGAAGGCTGTATTGCAGCAGCATAAGTTGGATTTGTGTAGCTAAGACCAACAAGAAACAATAGCTGATTGCCAAATATCCTACCAAACAACAAAACCAAATAAACCGATCACTAGGATGTTGTATCAAGTATATTGATAGTAATAATTTATAGGATAACTAGATCAAAATAAAGATGGATTTAGATAAATATACCCTGTTAACCCAAGGCAAAAGAATGAGAGGAGTAAGCGTTTGGTCATAGGAGGTCGAATCCTTCTACAGAAAGGAAAACAAAATGTGTTAAGCATCTTCATAGTTTCAGACAGTAGAATCTTTAAAAAGTCAAAGACAACTGCCAACACAACATCCCAAAATTCTACTGGAAAACTAAAGACCAAAACAGAAATTACCATTGCATCGGTCAAGATTCTCCTAACATTCACAGAAATAGATAAATAGACACAAAGGCAAAGCATGGTAAATGGAGTGAAACCAGAAAAGGAAAAAAGCAAAAAAAAAAAAATTACTTCTCACGGATGTAGGCCACGGGGGCGAGAATTGAGAGAGCTAGGAGATCACGAAAGACGCAGAAAACAAGCTGATTGAGGCCAACATTAAGAGCCACTTTGGTAATAACGTGATATCCTCCATTAAATAGCTGCACCATGGCCATGGCGACATGAGCCTTCCCAGCCTCTTTATCGAGAGCTCCTCTTCCAGCAGCAGCAGCAGATGCGGCCATCCTTTCTTGCACTCCAAAGACAGTGTTACTGGGTATTAGGAGAAGAAAGGAAGGAAAATTAGATTAAAAGAAAAAGAAGAAGATAAAAAGAGAGAAGAAACAGAAGATGAGAAGGAAAGAAGAAGATACAGATCAGAGTAGAAGTAGAAGGTAAGTTTGCTGTTGGGGTTGCATAAAAAACAGCAAGAGAAGGAAATGTTGTCCAT
>CAOGCB010256001.1:0-26047 GCA_948266635.1 Cnidoscolus chayamansa
CATTCCCCATGGGTTATATATTGCAATAAAGTCATAACACCATTTTCCCATGGACAAAGCTATAGATGATGTAGAATTAACCAAGAAGCTACAAAAATACACAATAACAAAGAAAAAGTTGTGAAGTTGAAACCAACCTAACCTGGAAGTAATCAGGTATATCTCAATGTAAACAGCAATTCGGGATTTTACAGCAACACAGGGGACTAAAATCATACAGTTTCCTAGAGACAAGTACATGTACAATATGGTTAAACAGTAGATATCTATTTGGAAATATTGAGTCTCTTAGGTCATGTGTGCCATTAGAAGCCAAAAGCAACTGATACACATCTGGTTGGTTGCTTACTGCTTGGACACCTTGACTAAGAGAACATGACTCGCCTACATGCTTCAAGCTCCACTGTAGAATTCACAAATTTTTTGTGTGTTGGACTGGACATGTCTACTGTCTGCTCCATCTTTGTGCTCTTGTATTTTCATTTTAGTAAGATTCTAGTTGGATTCAATGTGCTTCCATCAGAATAGCTTCTTTTAACACTTGTTCTTAAAATTATTGGTCATGCTTCATAGATGACAGCTAAATTTGACAGAATAAGGCAAGCCAAGGTTTCCAGAACAAGGCAACAAGCTCAATAAATCTGCTCCAGAACCGGCACTCAGATATCAAAAATTTTCAAGCAAGAAAATTTATCCTAACAGTAGGCAATAGATGAACAGCCAACTTGTAAAGCATTATATGATTACTCATGGACTTCATTTTGACAGAACATATCTTCTACATGTCAGAAATAAGATCTCTAAATCTGCACTCTCTTTTTGACTTGTGAAAAAATGTTTGAATATGTGTAATTGAAGGTCTCGACATCACACAACGTAGGGGTCAGGAGTCCTAACATACTGAGGCCATAGAGCATGGATAATTCACTCTTTGCTTTGATGCATAAGTTTAATTTTGCTTTGCTACGATACAAAATGGATTAACAGTGAATAGAAAGTCAAAGGAGGAAAAAAGAATGCACATTAAGGAACTGCTATCATTCGGAGTTCAAAAGATTGACTAGAAGTTATTAATGAGATGAACTGTTCCATGAACACTTGAGTTTTGGTCATGTCTTGTTCATCAGATATGGGAATTATATGACTAATGAAGAAACTATGCAAGGAATAATAACATCCACATGTTTAAAAACCTGGATATCTGCTGTTGATGTAACACTTGAAGCCCAATCTGACAAATCAGACATGCGCCGCTCCTCTTGTTCCACCTCATTTAGTAAAGGCATCTTATACTGCAACATTTCATCCCCCTTAGAAACTTTTACAGCAGAGTTGCCCTGGCAAAGGACAATAAAATGGGGAACTAAATTTTCCCATTTGAGTGCAGATTCCAGAAAAGTAACCAAGTAAATAAGACTTCAAACTTACAATTTACATAGTATTAGCCTCACCATGAAATCTGCAAAAAGGTTTTGGTGATTATCGCAATGCCAACAACCACAGTCAATAAATTTTATCGTATTACAGCCAAAAGCATCACAAGATGGTGATTCTAGGTTCTTGTTCAATGGTGCATTGGTCTCAACTCCAGCATTGTTTTTTATGCTACTCGCCTGCTCACATAGGTCATCTAGCTGCTGCTGCATTCTTGATAGCACCTGATCCTGGAAACAGAATGCTAAAAGGAGTTATGTCCATTGTTACCTCATGGAACCTTCGAATTTTTATATATAGTGGATCCAGATTCAGAAGGAAGTAAGGAATGAATTTGGTATAATATTATCCTTTAATTAAATCAAGATTCTGTAGAACATAAACTAAAAATCTTGGGTATGTTACATAACAATACACCCCAACAAACATGCACTAATTAATGAGAAACCATCCATCAGGGCATCAAAGGAGCTATTAACCCGAAATAAATGAATCGAGAGCAAACTCTCAATCAAAACTGAAAATATAAAATTAATGAGAATAAATTGCAAAGGCGTTGATGAAATGAAGGTAGAATCACTAACTCTAAGCTCCACGGATTTTTTGAGATGAATAATGAGCCTATTCTTTTTAGACTCGGCAACAGCGACGCCGATCACGGCTACAATGAGGAACCTTTGAATGGGACTAAAAAGCTCCCAGGCAAGTATTTCGTCACGGCTAAAGCCACCCCCAATGGCTTTAGCGGAGCTGGCTTCATCCGCATTGAGAATCCGACCCTCTAGAGAGACCCAAGCAAGGCGTCGAGCAGAGGGGACAGGGCGACTAGGAGTGAAGTGACTGGAAAGGCGACGGGAGGAGACGGGAGAGAAAGTGGAGAGAGAGACCAAAGACGGAGGAGCCAGGTGAAGCGAGCCGGAGCTAGAGCCGAGGAGGCGGTCAGCTTCACCCATGGCGAAGATCGAGGAGGAGGAGCGTGATTACAGAGACGTTACTTTTTTTGGGGGGTTGAAGGAGCATTAAAATTGTTTCCAAGTTTTGAATGATATTTTGTAAATTCAAACCTTCGGTTTTAGAGGGAAACCTTAAAACATGGAAGGAGAACGTTACTCTTAGTTGGGTATTTGACACGTGTCTTCTCTCTTTCTCTTTCTGGCTCTGTTGATGTTCATCGTTTTGTCCTTTGACCATCTTTGAATTATTCATTGTATCCCCCGATTTGATTTAATTGCTTATTTACAGCTGTATTTTCATTTCTATTTTTTTTTACTACTTTAATTATCCACTGATATTGTATGTATCATATGTACATTCAGACAAGGTAAAGTCTGGGCAAGCCCTGAGTACTCGGGATGAAGATAAGAATGAGATTACGGTCCGGAAGGGACGATGATGTCCGCAATGACATGGCACTCACCTTCTTCTTAGATAGTGACTCATCCATTGGATCCAGCTGTCGCCACCACCTATCAACTCCAACTTCCGGCAATCATCATCATTATTTATTTATTTTCTTTTAAATTACTTTTATAAAATATTATTCCCCACCGAACATTTTTATGATTTTTTTTTAAATTTTTTTTAAGTAGGAGAATCACACATGTCACGCCAACCTCCAACTTCTCCACTTCGGCCACTTCACAGGACAAGCCCACCTTCTTCTTATTAAGTTCTGTTTGGTAATAGCTTCAAAATACTGTTTTATTATCCGAAACAAAATGGAAGTCCAAACAGGGAAGGAAGACACTTCAACATCTTATCTTTGCGACACTTTCTTTTATTATATGGGATTGATTTATTAAGAGATGCTAAACAAAGATTTATTTGAATTGAAAAAATATCGGATTAGATAAGCATTAAAAGTCCACGTGGATATTTCCAAAAGGCAAAAGAACGACGCAACTTTTCTTGCACACAAACAAAAACAAGAGAAAGAAACACGTGTTACAACATACGATCAAAGCTGTTCTTTTCTATTTCTCAATATGTTTTTGAGTTGGATCTTACAGTTAGCTACTATTAATCTCACCCCATATTATATAAGTAACTAGCTACTGTACATCTCTCTGTTTTTTCAGTTCAAACATAAGCAAATGATCTATATTTACAACCAAGTCATGCTTAGCATCTTCTACGGCTGCTGCTGCTGCTGCTTACTTGTGCACGTACACTTGTCACGACTATCTGATAGTGTCTGAAAGAATCCAAAGGAAAAATAAATGAAGAAACAGTGAAGCAAGAATGCATGCAACTGAAGTGAAGTCGAGACTTGGTAGTTTGTATCGCCTTTGAGGGGTTTTTGTTTCATAGATTTATCGCTACATACCTTGACTTGTCTTTGAAGGTCTTTAATATAGTCGACAGCCAAATCTAGCATGTCTGCTGTGTTTGTTTGCTGAAAATTGATAAAAGATTTTCAGTTTACACAAATATATCTATTAGACATGTGTGCATGTAGAAGGAACAAATTTATTTCAATTCTACCTTGTCCATGTTAGGCACAAGATCTTGTAGCTTCCTCATTCGTTCGCTAATTCGAGTTCTTCTCACCTATGCATAATCCGGATGGATATGACATTTACGCAAACTATAACAAATCTTAAACAAATGACATGATCCTTGGATGTACTAATGGCCAAGAGTCTTTAGTCTTTACCCGCTCAGCAATGCTCCTTGGATGAGTGGCACATCCACGCTTAGCTCTAATCTTGCAAGGTACAGAATCTTGCAATTGCAGAAACTTTTCAATGGCAGATAACTCAGCTGATGTTTTTGGCAAACTCAAGTGATGAGCCAACATTGGAGGGCGATTTCCCGCATCTCTGCTCTGCTCGGTAACAAGAATTATAAGAAGATGTTCTTTATAGGAAGACACAAATTAGAAACGGATCAAGGACGTGCTACCTGAGTTTCGGATGCATCTAGGCCAGACATGGCACTTGTATCATCCCAAGAACCAACTGGGAAACTTGTGGCATAGTTTCTGCTGTGAGTTTCACCAAAACCACTATTCTCAGTGCTATTATTTCCCATGTTTTTGTTCCCAATTTCAGCAATTGGACTCATTCGCCCTGAAGAAGGTGGAGGTAGCCTACCAGCTCCAGAATAAGATGTTTCTCTATTACCCATTCCTCTCAATACAGCATAGCCTACCAATTGCCAAAACTTGAGATTCTCAACAGGAAATAACTAGAAAGTTGGTTCTAATCTTACTGGTTTAGAACCATAAAATAAACAACTTGGCCTATTGTATAGTGTAATGATTTTTTTAAGCTCAACTTGCTTGTTCTAATGATAGGTTATCATGAAAAATACAAGGAATTTAAATATAATTTAATGCTTCAAGCATCAATTTGCACAACAAGTTGTTAAGGAGAAATGAAAGCAAAATTCAAATAATTTATATATGAAGAGCATACTAGTAAACTCAAAAAGAAAAGATGAAATCGGAGGAACTCAAAATACCATTTTCCATTTCAACATTTATGTTGGAGAAAAGCCCTGCAGGTGAGCTACTGTGCCGAACAAGGTTCGAATTACTGCCTCCAGTATTACTCTTCATCGGCGACAACCGCTTCATACCCACTGAAGTCACCATCCGATAATCCATGACAGAACCTGAATTCTTATCTGGTAACGGTGGTCTTGATGGGGTTGGGTAAAAACTCTGTGAAGCAGATGAATAATTGCTCTGCTGCTGCTGTTGATGTTGATGCAGCCTTGTATCGTTATTATTGACTGAAGCCATAATCTGAGCATGCTGATTAACAGGTGCAAATGCTTCTCTCACTGGAGAATCTTGCTTAATTACTTCAAAGTTTTGGTTTGACATGTTCTCTGTGTTGCCACCAGAACTGGCCAGAAGTCTTGCAAAGATTCTTTCCGTTTCAGGGCTTGTTGGTCTATTAAGGAACTCTTCGCAGAATTCCCTCTCTAGGAAACCACACAAGTACGAGCTTGGCGCAGATTGGTACCTCGTCAAGCCAGAGTTCATTTGTTTCTGGTGATGACCATGAGGAAAATAATGGTGGTGTTGAAGATCGGATTCCATGTTTTCCCTTATCTTTTCCGATTAAAACAAAAAACAAAAAACTGTGGCTCTATCTCTGTGAGATGAACTAAAAATTTGGGAAAATCAAGAACCTATCTGTAGAAACAGAGCCAATATAACAGGAGAATGATTATCAAATTAAGGCAAGAAATCACGCAGATATTCTTGAATCGGAAACCACCAACCGAAGAAGATAACAATTAAAAAAGAAAACCGGCAAAAGCAGAGTAGGACACGGAACAAGATCAGACCAACCATAAAAACAGGCAAAACTAATCTCTCACTAAATCTTCTCCTCTCAAAGATACTGTATAGATTAAGGCAAGAGAAATTCCAATAATTAGCCGAAAAAAAGAGGTGGGTTAAATATTAAAAAGAACATAATGGATCGCTGTGTAAGAATGGAGGCAGAGGCCATAAATTAGAACAGCACAGTAGGTATCATGGATCCACCAGTTTGGTTGACCTTAATGCCCCGAAGAAGCTTAAGTTTATTACAAGAGTGGCATGGTTTTCGGGAGAAATGGGTTCCAAGGTATCAGATCATATGCGCATGTGAAGGTAACATGTGTCTGGCCTCTGGATTGTTTTTTCTTTTAATGAAATAAAATAAAAAAGAAATCTGGGTTGGTGTTGATTGCATCAGGAAATAAAGCAAGAATTAGTATTGTTTTATGGATTTATGAGCTATTAAAAGAGAGAAGGGGGGGTTATATAGTAGGCACCAAAGCAGGATGAAACAAGACAAATATAATAAGGGCCCCACCAAGTGCAGCGATTAAAAGTCAGTGCGCATTGATATGCACGATGTGGTAACATCGTTGTCAACCCTCCATTCTTTTTGGAGCAGACAGCAGTTAAAACCCATATTATTATGTAAAATATAACTAGAGAATGGTCTACCTCTCAATATGCTTGTATTTATCTGTTGATATTTTTACCAAGTGTTTAGGAAATGAGATATAGTAGGAGCTTGGATGTGTATGAAAATGATACACCCAACAAAAATCATTTCTACTTTCACCTTTGTCTCTCCATCCTCCTACTACTTCCTATCCCCCACTTCCTTCTTCTTTAATATTCATGGAATTTATAATATATATATAAAAAATAGTAATGGGTAACAAAGTACAAACCCATTGCTTTCTCCAGAAGAAGCCCATTTGATTGAATTGGGCTTCCAATCCATGGAATGGACATGTGATCCTGAAATCCTTGTCACCCAATCCACATGTTCCTGCTACTAGTACAATAATTTTGGGGATAAAGAATAACATATACATGTTCCTGAAAGTGCTGCCTTAAAACCAACTTACTTTTCATCCATAAATTTCTTACATGTAGCTGTCGGCAGTGGCTTCATTATTCATTCAAAGCCATGTCTTAAGCAAAGTGATTCGTAATTATTAATGATTAAATCTATTCTAAAACCCTTAAGAGGTGATTTTCCTTTGATACGAGTATGTTTGTTTAATAAAATTGGAAACACATGGTAGAATAGAATCTTACCTAAAATTAATTCACAGCTCCAAAATTAATGTCTTGGACTTAGTTGTCATGTCACCTTACAATTATCAATACTGCAAATTTTTTCCTTTGCTGGACCCTACCACATGCATCGCTTGCTATATCGATCTACACATACACACGCACTTGGTCTGTAGGCTTCTTTATTTTTTTATTTTTTAACGTTAAATTTAACTAGTACTATCAGAGAAACAGTACCAAGAAGTAAGTTACGGTGAATATAATAATGGGGGGTATGATTTTGTACAAGATCTACAGCTTTTGAGGTTGGTATGAGTCGAGATCTCCATAACATGGACAGGTGACTGATTGATTGTCCTCTATTATTGATTTCAAGATCTGAAAAGTCCCAGTTTCAGCAGATAAATGAGGCAGAACCCTCATCTTAATAGACTATTTCCTAATGGATCCAGTTTTTAGCTTAGTATATTTACATTTCATAGACACCACTTTGTCCTAACCTGGTTTGATCATATCCGTTAATTGAAGAAGCAATGACTACTTGAGTGGTCTTCTGAAATGCCACGTTGTCAACTGCAAATCGCCCATCCCATGACTGTCTCACCTCAGACAGCTAGCTAGCCGAGCTTATCCATTCCCCATTTTGAATTGTTGATAATGTTCATACCGAATTATTAGGTTCATCCCCGGTCTGCACCGCCGACCTTATGATAATCTATAGTAACCGAAAAGTTAATTGCAGTGGAGACTCACCATTTCACTCATACGTCCTTTTATCGTTTCTTTATATATATATATATGTGTGTGTGTGTGTTGTTGAACTATCAATTCTACCATATCAGGTTATCAGTACCCTGTAATTCTCCGGGACCATCAGCTCAGAACTCAGGGGTAAATCCGTCAAGATACAATTCTCAAGGCATATATATATATATCACAACTACGTTGTCAGGTCCTGCCCATGCTTCACAACTCACCTCAGCTTAAACTCTCTAGTCAACTCTTGCTCGTTGTTAGAGACAGAAACCTCATACACTATGACCGCCTTACTGCATATTACTTTGTTAGCTTTGTTAGCCACTGCCTCCACTGTTAATAGCTGCCCACCGTCGGACCGCGCCGCCCTGCTCGCCTTCAAAGCAGCTCTCCACGAGCCTTACTTGGGTATCTTTAATTCTTGGACCGGCACTGACTGCTGCCATAGGTGGTATGGCGTCAGTTGCGACCAAGAGACCCATCGTGTAGCGGATATAAACCTACGAGGTGAGTCTGAAGATCCCATCTTTCGAAAAGCTGGCAGGTCCGGTTATATGACTGGTACAATCTCTAGTTTCATCTGCAAACTAGAGCGCCTCTCGAGTCTTACAATCGCAGATTGGAAAGGGATATCTGGGGAGATCCCGCGGTGCATCACTTCACTTCCGTTTCTAAGGATTCTTGATTTGGTGGGGAATCGGCTTTCTGGCGATATTCCTGCAGATATAGGGCGATTACAGAGATTAACCGTTCTGAATATCGGCGATAATCTTATATCGGGTGAGATCCCGACTTCTTTGACGAACCTTTCGAGTTTGATGCACCTGGATTTGCTTAATAACAGAATCTCAGGCCCACTTCCTCAAAACTTCGGACGTCTGAGGATGTTGAGTCGCGCTTTGCTTAGCCGCAATTTTATTAGCGGCACAATACCCAGTTCAGTTTCGAATATTTACCGTCTGGCCGATTTGGATCTTTCATTGAACAGCCTATCAGGAGCTATACCTCCTTCTCTGGGTAGAATGGCGGTATTAGCAACACTAAATCTGGACGCTAACAAGCTTTCAGGGGTTATACCAGAAAGCTTGTTCAATTCAGGTATTAGCAATTTAAATCTGAGCAAAAACGCATTCCAAGGATATTTACCTGACGTTTTCAGCGTAAGTTCATACTTCACGGTTCTTGATTTATCATATAACAACTTCCGGGGGCCGATACCGAAATCTTTATCAGCGGCATCGTATATCGGGCACTTGGATTTGAGTCACAACCACCTGTGCGGAAAAATTCCAGTAGGCGCTCCGTTCGATCATCTTGAAGCGTCGTCTTTTGCATATAATGATTGCCTTTGCGGAAAACCGCTTAGAGCTTGCTAGATAATGAAGCCGTTGCAAAATTTGGTAATATGTAATTTTAAAAACAAACGTACGTACGTACGTGGTTGTGGAAATTAAATTAAAGGTTATTTTCTTATTATTATAAAGTATAGCAAAACGTACGTACGTTTGTTGACGCCGTGGTTGAGATTTACGAGCCCATCAGGCCCATATTCTTCGCCATAGCCCATCATTATCAATTTTATATATATATATAAAAATGCTCTGTTTCTGTTTTCTTTTTAGATGGGTCAACTCATTTTTATTCCTTAGTCTTGCTTTTCATTTTAATCTGGGTTTATACAGAATATCTTCACAACAGTAAATCATATGAGTTTCAATATGGAGATTGCAGAAACATCATCCACTAACAGCGATCAAGTTTCACTTGATATTAAAGAATTAGCAGCTTCTATGAGAAGGGAG
This sequence comes from Cnidoscolus chayamansa, assembly GCA_948266635.1. NCBI lineage: Eukaryota > Viridiplantae > Streptophyta > Magnoliopsida > Malpighiales > Euphorbiaceae > Cnidoscolus > Cnidoscolus chayamansa. Next base: position 9,532 of record CAOGCB010256001.1, read on the forward strand.
ATGGAGATCTTACATCCTTTATCAGATCAGTGTTGCATATACAGAGTTCCTCTGCAACTTCTGGAGTTGAATGAAAAAGCCTACACCCCTCGAGTAGTCTCCATTGGCCCTCTTCACTATGGCAAGAAAGAACTTCAAGCAATGGAAGAGCATAAGAAAAGGTACCTGCTTCATTTTCTAAAAAGGACCAACGTGAGCTTGGAGGACTTCATCAGAGTCACTCAGACTTGTGAGACTAGATTGAGAAATTGTTATGCAGAAATCATTCAGCTTAGCAGAGAAGAGTTTGTGAAAATGATGTTAACAGATGCTGCTTTCTTAATCGAGTACTTGATTAAAATATTTTTTGATGATGGCCCAGATGCAGACCGTGTGTTAAAGCAACAGAGAATTACCAACAATATAAGGTTTGATTTATTGATGCTTGAAAATCAGGTTCCCTTCTTCTTCCTTGAGCACTTACTGAAACAATCTGAGCTTCAGCTTCCTCTGATTAAGTTGGTCAACTGCTTTATAACTAGTGAAGTTGGATGTCAATCTCTCCAGGTAAATAACGTAATCAATAACTGGTTTCAAGTGCTGCATCTCGTTGATTTCCTCAGAGTAGGTCTGAAGCCATCAAACCCAAAACCAAGAAAGGAATATAATAGTTTATCCACACCCACTGTTACCCATCTCCATCGAGCAGGAGTGAAGTTCAAATCCAGTTCAAGCCAGTGCCTACTTGACATCAAATTTAACAAAGGGATTCTGCAAATACCCAAATGGAAAATTACAGACCATACGGAAATTTTATTTAGAAACATCCTAGCCTTTGAACAATGCCATTTCTCAGGCAACTATATCAGTGATTATGCCGCTTTCATGGATCTTCTCATCGACGTTCCAGAAGATGTGGAATTACTGGTTGGAAATGGAATTATAGAAAACTGGATGCAGGATAACCAAGATGCAGCAGCGTTTATCAACAATCTGAGCAAACATAATCTTGTTTACGAAGATTTCTATTTTTCTGATCTGGTTGAAGATCTTAACGCATACTGCAAGATCCCTAGGAACAAGTGGAAGGCAACGTTGAAGCAGAAGTACTTTAACAATCCATGGACTATTGTCTCTGTTACAGGGGCTTCTTTTCTTCTGGTGCTCACTGTTGTCCAGACAATATGTTCCATCCTTCAAATGAGCTAGTTTTCTCCTATATTGCAAATGTAATTACAATTAAGCAGGTTCTGTTAGTTATATCATTTGGAATGCATATGACGTACGAGCAGTAAATGACATGTCTACTTGTCAATGATCTTCTAGACAACTGATCCTTTGTGACTATGGACGTCGTCCCCATTTATTTACTCACCATTTTAAGAGGCTCTTACATCTATTTAATAGAAAAAAAGATTCTTAAAACGATGAAATGAGTCCCACTTACGTACACAGTGAGAGTAGAACTAATTGTCCACAGCAAATCCACTCATTTGTTGATGAGCTATCTGGGTTTATAGCTAAAATCTCTGTTCTCTCACAATATCTTCAAAACTCGACACCAATATAGCAGGTTTTTCAATTTCCCTTCTGTTTAGTCCCTCTTGCTTTATCGTCCTTTTTACATCCTATTTAAATCGAAGCATGTGTTTATACTCATTTGGGTTTTTAAATTCTTGGATTATCTGCCATCGATTATCTGTTAAACCATATTCCGCTTGTTGATTTCCTTTCAGTATGTTTGTAATCATAAATGGTCTGAAGAATATCTTGCTTGGCTAATATAGTTCTTTGTTATCAACTTGATTGTGTTGCTGCGTTTTTTTTTTTTTTTTTTTTTTTTTGTGCTTTATTACAAAAAGTGGCTCTATTTTTGTCGGCCATGTGTGTTGCGATCAAGATTGTTATTTTATATCTGGCTTATCAAAAGAAAAATCATTTGTTTTTGGTTTAGGAATATAAATGTGGAAACAGATGAAAACCAACTTCCATTCTTCATTCTTGACGAGTTCTTCAAGCTATCTAATATGAAAGATCGTCTTGGATGTTCTATGGTGAAGCTTATCTATAATCTATTTAGAGCGAGATATAGTCCATGGTTGGCGGGTGACGCTTGGAAGAGACATGATCTCTCTAAAGTAGAGCACATTGTGGAGTTCTTGAGAATTCGTCAGCAGCCATCAAACTTAAAGGAAGCTAAAAAGGAACTGAAAAAACTGAATGTACCATGTGTGAGAGAGCTACATCAAGCAGGAGTGAAGTTTTAAGTCAAGTTCAAGCAAATATTTGTTGGACATAACATTCAACAATGGGGTTTTGAGAAATCTTTCGGCCTATGAACAATGCCATCTGCATTTCAAAGATAATTTTGTAAATGACTATATATGCATGATGGCTACGATTTTGAGTGCTCCTGAGGATGTCAAAATACTTGTTCAAAGTTGAATTATTGAAAATTATCTACGGAATAATGAATTCGCGTCGACGCTTTTTCACAAGCTTGATCAAGAGAGCATAATTTGCACTGAGTTCTCCTCCTTTTCCAATGTTGCTGAACAGCTGAAGGAGTATAGCAGGACCTCATGGCACAGGTGGAAGGCAAACTTGAAGCAAAATTATTTCAATGCTTCATGGGCTGGCATCTCTGTGGTTTGCTGCTATTCTTATTCTTATACTCACTTTCATTAAATCACTGTGCTCTGTACTTCAAGCACTGTAGATTTCTATATGTATTTTCAAGGCTTTAATCTGTTTGAATTAATTAATAGCAGATCATGCCTATGTATGTGTAATGTTCTGAATTCATGTGCTCATAATGCAAATACATGAAAGCATAATGCATTCACAGAAAATTCTACAATTTTCTCTTGGAATTCATATAACTGAAAGCGCATAATAAAATTTACAGCAGAGTTACTAATAAAAAATATTCACAGAAGGACACTTAAAATTTATTTCCAAACCTGTGTCCAAACTTATTAAGCATGAATGTTAAAGTAAACAGTATAAGTTTCATTTTTATAGTTCAGCAATGGCTCCATAAGAAAATTCCTTTTTGCTCCTTTTGCCACAAAGCTGATAGGATGGTAGGTACTCATTCCCTTCTGCATTACAAAGCTGGCAGCTTTAGTCTCGTTGGAATTCGATGTATCCAAATGGCATTGCAGCGCCAACCTTTGACCTGAGTAGCTTGTTGCACCACCATAAACGAAACAGCCCTTGAGTGTTTCTGACTCCAGGGATACTGTTCCTTTCGCAGCCAATCCTTCAACCAAGTGGAAAACAGAATTGCCCTTGTTTCCAACAGCAAGTGTTTTATCTTCTTGAACCACTACTAGCATTCCTGGATAATCAAATGGTTCTAGCATGACCGTCTTTCCAACAGCATCCTGAATAGATGAAATCTTTGAAGATTGGCTGGGAAAGACGAGCCTGAAAGTGGCCTGAATAGCAGTGTTATTGCCAAATCGAACAGTTTTTCCCATCGTCATTGTTTGGTTTGAGTTCATCAAGAAATATGTCGTTTTTCCTGACTGTTGAGTGAAAGTGACCAAATGGTTATTATAAGTATTAGGGATTGGAGTTATCCAATCTGAAAGAGAATTTGCATTTCCGGTCTTGATGTCCCACTCGCCATAGGAATGACCCGCAAGCAGATAAGGGCCATAAAGTATTGCCTTAGTAGAAGCATATTCAGGCCTGTCATCTGAAAATCAAAGCAAAAAAACCTGTCAGTTATATAAACTGCACAAGAAGACTTGGTTGAATTTGGCTTATGCACCTGCCTGCACACAAGCTTACCTTTGATTGCCTCCAGTCTCAAATCAATAGGCAGCTGAAGGTTTAATGTGTCGCTAGGCTTCCATTTTCTAGTGACTGATAGGAAATTACCTGCAATATGGAATCAAGAACTTGATCATCTATGATATAAAAGGATCACAGCAGAAAAATTGAGGGAGGAAAAAAGCTACATTATGATGTCACACCTGGAGCTGGCAGTTTTAGATTTTCATTGTTTATTGCTGCCTTAGCACCATTTAAATTTGTCCAGATCGGTATCCGAAGTTTTAAGGTAGAGAGTCTCCCTTCTCCCTGCAATAATAGTTGATGATCAAGAATGATACTTGAAGATATATGTTTCCCACATTTTACAACTTATAACAGATAGGAGAACGAAAGAAAACCTTAGAACTTGGTGGAGCTGAAGTCTTTATTGTCACTCTCAGGTAAGGATCCCAAGAAACAACAGGATGAACTTTCTGATTAAGCACAATCTGTCCAGAACCCCATTTAAGGGAGCTGGATATATATTGGATGATGTAAAGACTTGGGACTTCTCCACTCTCTTCAAAATAAATGGAATCACCCAATTTTGAGAATGATTCAATTGCTAGTGACAAGAAAAACGACTAATCAAGACCAGAAAACAAGAAATCTAAAATGATTAGTGTGAAGTTGAAAGCTGTAAATTCTCAGTTAACCCGTCACCTGTGCCGTAGCAGCACCAGAAGGTGTCAAAAGGTGTTCCCCACGCTTGGCCGCTTATAGCCTTGGTACTTCCATTACCAAGTGGAAGAAAATAAATCATCACTCCAGGCTCAGTTCCTCTTTGGATACTTAATACACCATTGGTCAGTGCACGCTCGTAATGATCTGCGTATGCCATTTCTTTTGTCCATCTAAAAAGGTTGCGAGAAACCTACAAAATGAAGTAATTGACATTTTCTTCAACGTAAGAAATTAAAAGCTAATCCCATTTCCATTGCCAATGAAAAGATTGGAATAGATATGTGTACCTTGAGCATGTTATAAGTTGTGCAAGATTCCTCATTATTTGGAATTAGGTAGGACGCAAGTCGACTTGGTTCTTTCCTGCTCATTGATCAAGGGGAAATACAACTTAGAAGGATTTTTTTAGTTTTTCCTTAGAGATACAGGTAAAAGAACACCGTTTATCAGTACCAGTGTTCATCAATGGATGTCCCTCCTGTTGCAAAACTGTGTGAAGAGTTAATAACGTCCATGAAGTACGTTGCTATATTCTGGTGCAAATATCAACAATTGTTAGATTGTTCTGAGAATAGGCAAAGCACTTCAAAAGTCAAATCATCAATGAAGAGAAATTTTTTACCTTGTGAAGAGGATCACCTGTGACTTCATACCTCATTTGTGATCCCACAACAACTGGGATATGTGTATTGGCATGGAAACCAGCTATGTCATTAGCCTAGCATATAATCAAATAAAACAAAGATGCTGTCAAGAATGAATAGTTTCACACTTAATTAGATTGATTATTCCTTAGAATCTTAGACCTACTGTCCTAGTAAATAGGCACTTAAAACCACTTCAGTGGTTGGAGTTGGTGTTTCTAAGGTACAAAGATAGAAATATACAGAACAGTACAAGCAAGGTTTCTACCTGTACTGCAAGCTCCCCAAGAAAGCATGGCTTGTCAAAAAGATGAGCCAGCACTAAATGCTTTGGATTTTTCTGTATGCATGGAACACTCAGGATTTGATCAGATAGATAGCAGCATAATAAGAAGCGATTAAGAAATCAGAGAAAATAATGGAAAATTTGCAGAAAATTTCACTGCCTTTAATGAATTGTAGACAGAAGCATATCAAGAAATTGGAAAAAGTAAAGGAAACTTTTACAGATAATTTAACTTACCGTTATGGAGTACAACCTATAAAGAACATCATTCATGCCACCAGTTTCCTCATTAAGTGCTTCATAATGCCTTGCAAGACTGAATTGCAAAATAACATTTTGAACTCTGTCGTAAAAGTAATCGACCATCCAAGTCAGCATTTTCAGAGCTTTAGGATTTTGAGCAATTGTATGTTGATCCAGAAGACCTGACATTATCTGTCAAAGAAGACAATTCCAAGACAAGTTTTAGCAAAGTTTTAGAAATTTTATGATTGCTTCCTGTGAGTTCAAAATGGAATCTACCTTATGAATGGTGTAGTATGGTGCCCATACAAATACAACAGATTCATAACGATCAAACTGCTCAGTTGGAAAAGCAGAAAGGTAACCTGTACCAATTTTCTTCTGACAATCAGAAAGAGCTGAAACCACAGCAGTCATTTTCTGTTTGATAGTTCCATTGTTAGTGCTGGCCCACATTCTTGCTGTGGCACTCAAGTAATGTCCTGCAAGATTCCAGAAGAAATGTAAGTGGGGAGATTGATTTCATTGCTCAAATACAATCAAGAAGTACTGCAAATCAAACTGACCTACAAAATGACCCCTGAGCTCCATATCTACTGACTCCCAGCCCCCATATGGTTTCCCAGGAGTGTGCAGCCCTGCTGTTTTCCTGAAGCTCCAGACCAGTCTATCAACATCCAGCATCAGCAGGTACTCTAAATTTGTTTGTTGGGCTGTCCAGTGGAGTGAATTTGGTTCCAATCTAACATCATATAATGAAGCTTCCTTGAGAAGACCTGAAGGAGGATTGAACTTGACAGCTTTGGTGATTTGATCAGAAATTCTTTTCCAGTTCAAAGTATCTCCTTTTGACACCTTTGCCGGTTTCTCATAAACTGCATTCACCTTGAATTGAGAAAGTATCTCTTTTTTCCATGTTTCATTTTTGGTTGATGAAATTTGATATCGTAAACCCATGCTTGGGATGGTATTTGTGCATACCTTACCCATTGCACATCTACACAGCAGTAGCAGAAATAACACTTGAAAGAGCACAGAACCCTCCATTCTTGTTGCCATCTGAAGCTCAAAAGAGAGAATATAAAAAAAAAGGAAAATCTGGAGCAATTTAAAGGAGACTGTAAACAGAGGTAGCAGAAAAATTCAAGGAATCACAGCTGAAAGCTGCAGATTATACGGAATACGGTTAAAGGATAGAGGGCGAATAGGATATGTAAATATCATCAAGGAAACAGATAACTTGAGAGATTTTGTTTTTGAATATTTCACAGTTTATCTAATCCATATCTAATCACCATTAACAAATTCAGCAAATTTTGAGATATTCACAATCTTCTTACCCTTTGATCTGCTATCTTTTTACTGTTTTTAAAATTTTATTTCAATAATTATTTAATTTAATTTAAAAACCTGCAATGCCATTGATTCTGTGTTTGTTAATGCTGCAATTCAATTTAATACCAATTAGTTGAAGGCGTGTTTAGTTTAACTTTGAATGGAAGAGACAGTGTATAACTATTATGGTTAGATGATATTTATTAATCTATTTTATTTTAAATAATATATACAAATATTTAAAGATATATAAAAATTAATTTGAAAATTTTAAATTTTATAGTAAAAAATATAATCTAAATTCAAAAAAAAAAAAAAAAAAGCTGATAAACACCAATCAATTATCAACTACCTTTTTTAAAATGTTCAATGAACACATAAAATTAATTAGGAATCTACCACTGTATTACTAAACCAATCTAATTTGGATATGAAACAAACTAAAAACTATCTAAAATGGTATAATGGAAATCAGTCTCAAATGCTGAAATATCCTTTTAACAGACAACACATCAGGTGTATGGTCTTCCATATACCTATAATACTGACCCCATCATTGGGCACTGGTACAAGTGTGATGCCAACCTGAGAAATCAGAGGGTACATAAGAATCCCAAGAACATCCTAAAGATCCAGACTCAGATCATGATCTTGTTTTCCTCAGATTCTTCTTAGCATCACTTAAGCAATATATTGCCATACATAGATAGACTAGGCTTCCTGATTAATCCCAAGCTTGTTAAGCATGAATGTTAAAATAGATAGTATAGGATTCATCTCTGAAGCTCTGTAATGGTGCAAGAAGAAAATTCCGTTTTCCTCCCTTGGCTACAAAGCTGATGGGATGATACTCGCTCAATCCTTTGTTCATTACAAAGCTGGCTCCTTGTTGAATGTCTGAGGACCCTGAATTGCAGCTGAGCTTTAAGCTTGTTCCTGACTTGTAATCCACGCCACTAAACACAAAGCAATTCTCATGGCTTACTGACTCCAAGGATATGGTTCCATCCTTTCCATCCAATCCGGCAACCAAACGGAAAAGGGATGACCCATCACCACCATCAGAATTTGATACTGCAAGGCCATCTTCTCCTTGCTGCATCAAAACCATTCCTGGTAAATCAAATGGTTCTAGCATGACATAGTTTCCAATAGCATCATCTATTGCTGATAATTCTGAAGACGAAGAATCATTCAAGATGAGCCTAAAAGTTGCATAAACAGATGCATCTGTGCCGGATTTGGGGGGCTTTTCCATTGTAATTGTTTGGTTTGAATTTGTTAAGACAAAAGCTGAATCTCCAGATTGTTGTGAAAAAGATACTAGATTATTATTGTGAGTGGCAGGAATTGGAGTTATCCAGTCCGAAAGAGAATTTGCTGATGCAGATTTGATGTTCCACTCACCACTGGTATGACCCGCAAGCAGATAAGGGCCATAAAATATTGCCTGAACAGAAGCATACTCAGACCGGTCATCTGAATATTGTTCAGAAGGATGTCAGTCACAGATTCTTCATAATATGGATATGTTATAAAATGTTCAGCAAGAATCATAGCAAGGCAGATTTTCCCTTGAAAATACCTTTAATAGCCTCTGTTCTCAAGCTGACTGGCAACTGAAGGGTAAATTTGTCACCATTGCTCCATTTTCTGGTGATTGATAAGAAATTACCTGCTCAGGCATACAATATCAAATATAAATCTCAGTTCACTCCAAAAATTCTGTAGTTTAAGATTCCAAATGAACTTCCCTATGATGATTTGTCATGATATGGATAAAAAAATATATACATAGAGAAAAATGCAACAGTTTAAATAAATCAAGAATGGACTATGATTGTACTTCACACCTGGAGCTGGCACAGAAAAACTTTGAGCATTTAGTGTTGCCTTGGCACCATCTGAATTTGTCCAAATTGGTATCCGAAAATTCAACGTGGATGGTTGGCTTGCCCCCTGCAGAAATCAGTTGCAACAAGAGCACTAGTTACTCACCCCCTTTTCTGGTTCAACTTACTACTTCTTATAACAACCAGTAAATTCTTGTATAGAAAAAAGAAAGAACTAACAGGAGTATGACCATCCCAGTTTTGATTGCATCCAAATAGAGGGATAAAAAACAAGTGCCTATTTCAAAGAGCTATACTAACTTCTATGTTGCTAAGACTAGAATTATTTGTGGCTGCTACCTGGTTCAGAGAAAAGGTCAATGTCACTCGAAGATAAGGATCCCAAGAAACAACAGGATCAACTTTCAAATTGAGCAGAATTTGTCCCATTTTCCAGTCAAGAGAACTTGATACATACTGGATGACATAAAGACCAGGGATTTCTCCAGCCTCTTCGAAATATATTGAATCTCCCAGCTTTGAAAAGGATTCAATTCCTAAGTAGTTCAAATTGCCGTTGTCAGAAAAATATATATCAATTGCCACCAGAAATAGTCAGTTAGCAGTTTAGATGACCAAAGCAGGGAAAGAAAAAGGAAAGAAAAGGAAATCATTACATCAGACATCAGACAGAAAATATTTAGTATGATTCATCCTCTCCTGAAGTAAACAGTTGAAAATACAAAATCAGAGCTACACCTGTTCCATAGCAGCACCAGAATGAGTCAAACTGTGTTCCCCATCCATGGTAACTTCTGGCTTTGGAACTTCCAGGTCTTTGTGGAAGCATGTAAATCATCACTCCAGGTTCTGTTCCTCTTTGGATGCCTAACACACCATTTGTCAGAGCCCTTTCATAATAATCTGCATATGCCGTTTCTTTGGTCCACCGAAATAGGTGACGAGAGACCTGTATATTGAAATGTGTGCTAAGCATTTGTGCAGAAGTTTTATGTTAACAGTGGTTTGAAAAAGAAAATTGAACGTGAATAGATATGAGATATCGTCTAATCAACAAAAAAACACACATCAAAATCAATATTTCACAAGATCAAGACAAACTCCAGTTCTGTGGTGCAGAGCTCAAAATTTTAAGGAAGCAAACAATGAAATATAGGATATTTCACTAACACGTATTTACAAACAATAAGCAAACCATAAACATTATAAAAATTTTCCTACATCACCATCAAGGACTCAAGACTGTTAAGGGAAAGAGACAATGAGAGAAGTTACCTTGAGCATATTATAAGTGGTGCATGATTCTTCATTCTCTGATGAAAGTGTACTAGCCAACCGTTTTGGGTCTGACCTACTCATAGGTCAAGACAAGAGAGTCAAAAGAACATAGGATCAGGGACCAGCATAAAACCAATAAATAACCAGGTAAAGGGACGCATGTAAACCTTTAAAGAAACTGCCCTAATGAGAAAGAGCTCATCTATGACAGAACAGTAAATCAAAACACCTATAATGTTCAACTTAAAAATGCCTGTGTCAGTACCACGTACCAGAACTCACTGACTGATGTGCCTCCAGTTGCATAGCTGTGAGAAGAGTTTACAATGTCCATGAAGAATGTCCCTATATCCTGGCCCATGAAATTATAATGAGAAGGGAAAGGAATATTATGATTTCTTTTTGAAGAATGAACATCTTCTACGAAGACTTAAACGTGCAATAAGGAACATTATGCATCAACTAGATTTCATTGAAAATTTAGTTTTGGAGGATCATGTTGAACATAATAGAGTTTACCTTATAAAGTGTATCACCAGTTACTTCATACCGCATTTGTGATCCAATAACAATAGGGATATGTGTGTTGGCATGGAAACCTGATATGTCATCAGCCTGCAAATGAAAAATGGAACTTCAATGAGAGAATATCAAGCATAGTTACCATTGTCCATATCATTGTGTTCCTAAACAAAATTGACCTCTGTTTCATTCCTAAAGCCTGCACCCTCCACCCTCAAACTGGAAGCCTTACCCTACCTCTATTCCATACCCTGACATACATCATAATTTACAGGCTTTAAATTCTAGCCAATCTGAAATTCATATCAATTTGCTTAATGACAATCCTAAAAAGGCTATATTAATCATGATAGCATTTATTAAGAAGAAGAAATTTACTAGAAATTTAGTTTCTTTTCATTTACTAAATACCCTGCTGCTGCTATGCTATATTGAGTACAATGGCACTGATACTAATTGTAATGGCCCAATTCCAACTTGCTTGAATAACTTTTGGATCCTGTTTTCACTAGACCAAAATAGTTACCCCAAATTATGTTAATAGTTGATGCTAGGGTTACATAAAGCCTTTCAATTTCTTTCTCCAACCGAGGAGGGACAATCATTGCTTGGAAATCAATGGATGTTACAGAAATCAAGGCCATGCTGGACTATGATATGATAAAACTTACTCATGGCAGTCATGGGTCGAGCATGAGGGAAGCTTTAATGTTTTTTTAGTCCAAGAAAAGAAAAGAGGCAAAAGTTATAATGTGTAATCACCTGTACAGCGAGTAAGCCAAGGAAGCATGGCTTGTCAAAAAGGTGGGCCAATATTAAATGCTTTGGGTCTCCCTGCATACAAATACAGTGATGGCTCATGTCAGAGAACAGGAATTACTGCATAACTCAATCTTTCCATAGATATCCAAAGGGCCGTCTTCCATGGGCAATGAAACTTGCAGGAACTATATGCAGCTGCTAAATAGAAGGCACAATAGAAAATATAGGGAACAGAACACTTAAGGGAAGACTTAAGGGAAGTTCCAGGACTTAGTAAAAAGATCCTCTGAACCCAAGCTCAAGAGACATTACATAGCATGTTCATAAAGAGACATTTCATGGCATGTTGATAAAGTATATAATAGAAGAACTATATATTTAGATTAGACAACTTACTGTTATGCTGAATAACCTGTAAAGGACATCATTCATACCCCCAGTTTCTTCATTAAGTGAAAGAAAATGTCTTTCAACACTATACAGGGTTACAACATTTTGCACACGTTTGTAAAAATACTCAACCATCCATTTCACCATTTTTAAAGCTTGAGCATTATCTGCAAATGTATATTGATCCAAGAGACCCGCCAAGATCTGTCATAAGTCAAAACGACAAACATTAATTATATAGCTTTAAACAGCATCAGTGATTCTATCTTGTGAAGCAATTGAAATTAGAAATTTTACCTTATGGATGGTGTAATATGGAGCCCAGACAGGTTTTATAGCTTCAAAACGATCAAATAGCTCAGATGGAAAAGCAGACAGGTAACCCGTGCCTATTTTTTCCTGACAGGCAGATAGAGCAGACACCACTGCAGACATTTTCTTTTGGAGAGTATCATTATGAGTACTAGCCCACATATGTGCAGATGCGCTCAAGTAGTGCCCTTCAAAATGATGAAATCAATTTATTCATTGTGAACCATGTCCAAAACCTCAGCAAGATTTTCGTACGGAGTATACAGCCTGCCAGATGATATTCTCAACATTGCACAAGGATAAGTTCAAGACATCAATGGAGTTCATCTTCGTACAACTTGATGATAAAACACCAAGGATATCATCTTTTGGCAAACAACCAAAAGAAAATTTATGGTTACATAGCGTCCATCTGATCAAACAGGCTATGTACCATCTCCAGTCTATGGCAAGAATTTGATGAGCACATTCACGCAAGGAAGAAATAAAGAAGAAAATGTTTTTTCACAACTTAAATCACGAAAACTGCAACACAGCCAAAAAGGAATGGAAACTATGTTCTTGTAACTTAAAAAAGACAAACAAGTGAGTGTTAAAAGACTCGTCTACCAGAAAAGAAAAAAAGTGAAGAACATATAAAAAAAATGGTAAGTAGTGTGATGTTGATCCTTTACCCTTTTTATAAAGGTGTTTTAAGGGCCCTGCTTGAATTCCGAATAATTTACGAGATTCTAATAAGTTGTTTAGAGAATCATAGCAGAATCTGACGCCATCGTTCACTTTCCACACACAAAAAGAGCTAAAAGCATATGATTGTAAACGCACTGTAATCCGCCAATAGGAAGTTAAATCCATTAACATCAGCAAAAAAATCATAAACTCAACTGACCTACAAAGTGACCCCGAAGCTCACAATTCGGGGCCTCCCAGCCACCATATGCTGTGCCGGGTGTAGGCAATCCAGCAGTCTTCCTAAAGCTCCACACCAAACTGTCCACATCCAACATCAACAAGTACTCTAAATTTGTTTGCTGCGCCCGCCACTGGATGGAACTTGAATCCAATCTCACATTATGCAATGACACTTCATTAAGGAATTGTCCAGAAGATTGAAGATTTCCTTTCATTTTTTTATACGCCAGTGCCCAATCGAACTCATCTTCTTCTTTCAATATCTTTCGTGGCAGCAAATTAGACCAAGCTGAATCGTCAGTTGGTATCAAATGGTAATGTGCAAACATTTCTTCCTTCCATGTTTCATTATTTGATGATAAGAGTTCATATCGGAATGTATGAGCTGAGAGCTCAGTAGGAGTGTTTGTACACTCTTTGCTCATGCCAAGACCACAAAGCAAACACAGCAAAAACAAAACCAAGAACTTAAAGAGCAAAAAAACCTTCATTTTTCTGAGCTTTCTTGTAATGAAAATGAAAGATCAAAGGCAACCCAAAAGTTTGAGTGATCAATAAAGATAAGGTAAATCTCTTGCAACCAAACCCCAAATTAAAAGACAGCACAAATTTGAGTGAGAAGCCAGGTGAAAGAACCAAATAACAGTAAAATACCTTTAGAATTCAAATTCAAGTAAGCAGAATCAAAACAATCACTTTTAAGAAAAACCCAGAAAACAGTAACCTCAAATTTGGATAAATTGAGAAGAAACAGAGCTTAAAGACCTCAAGTTCAATGACATGACCCAGAATTTAAAAAAAATATATACTCTCAAATTCAGGGAAACAGATAAGAATAGATGAAAATACTACCAAAAAACACTCGATTCAAAGCAAAGTAGAACCACAGGCAGAAAGCCTCGAATAGTTAAACAAAAGGGTGCACGTGAACCTCCTATATAGACACACAAAGAAAGAGAAAAGCAAAGAAGGAAGGGAAGGGTACAAAGGAAAAGTCTAAAGAAGTATTATCATCTCGTGAAAGGTAAGAATTTGGTTTGGTGTGGATAAAAAAAAGAATGTATAATATATTCAGAAGCATGGAGATATTTACAGAGAAAGCAGATGAAGTGGAAGTGTATGGAGACAGAGCAAAATCACGGATACGATGTCGTTTTATTGGGGTTGGTTTGACAAGGAGAGCATGCTCTGCTTCCCAGTTAAGCATGTTATGGTGTGGGATACAGGCAGAGAGGATTCCGCACTCTGCACTGCATCTTGTAGAACACAACACAGAGAGAGAAAGACCCTTTCTTTTTCCTCTTTATCTATTCTCCGTTTTAAATTCTGCAACTGCAAGAAAAAAGCTATTTAATTTTTTTACGAAAAGAAAATAACTTCGCTTCTGTTTTTATAAAAATTAAAAATCTTTTGACATTTTCTTTAAGTTCAAGAAATGATCTCTCGTACTCTGTAAACTATTCAGGTTATGGTTATAGAATTTCATGAAGAAGAAAAAAAATGGAAATATGATATCAGGAAACCCAATAAGAAATATTTTCATACTGATACGCATGTGAATGGACGTTATCCTGCTAACATCAAGAACTTGTCAGTTTCCCATAAATTTCTATTCTGAGTTGAAATGAAAAAAAAAAAGGGTAAGTATATTTTGACAAAATACATATTTTATATTTTTATTGATAATTTATGGCATCATCATATGCATATGCATTGTCTCTTTCGAATTATTTAATTGATTTTGATGTGTAAAAAAATATTAATTAAAAATAAAAAATAAAAAAAAAGGAAATGAAATTCAAGAATCCTTCTGATTCACAAGTGCATATGAAGAAAGATAGCCCATGAAATTTATTATTGACTACTACCTTTCTCAAACGACACCAACATCAATCAAACCAAAGCAAAACGACAAGCAGTATCATTCAACTATAATAATGAATCATGTGATGTATGAGTCAGAAGTAGGGTTAATTTGGGAACAATGGGTTTCAATTACTTTACAACTCAGAAGACAGCATACCAATGAGAAGAAAGAATTAAACAAATTGGTGGTGTCACTCTCTGCAACTTCCTCATATTAATTTCATTGGGAATATTTATCATACACAACATAAACATAATATATAAAGGAATGGTCACAAACCAATTCTGGTATGCCTTTGTTATTGAGGTGGGGCTTTTTCTTTTTCATTCATTTTCTTTCTACTTATACAATTGATAACCTTACTTTTTGCATGCTACACAACAAGCTCCAAGCAACTGTCTCATCTTATCATCATGCAACTTGTTCTTAATTATTTAGCTTCTTTCATTCGATTTTACAACTTTTGTAGTATGTGCCCACAAGTGTGGAGAGCCTTGATATTAAATAATTGTACACAAACTTAGATTATGTATTACCATAAATCTTGCATATTATGGAAACAGGAAAAACTCTGTTGATTTGTTGTATGTTATCAGCATCCCATTGAGCAATGGCATATCTATTACAAACATTGAAAGTAGTTGGTTCAATATTGTTTTGTTGTGGGCAATGTGGACCTAAACACAAAAGGGTATTCATTAATTAGGGAGGCCAAATGGGTATGGGTATGGGTAATGGTATGAGTGACCAAGCACACTACCTCTATCATAATCCCAAAAGGGACAATATTCCCTTCTAAGAAAAGGGGGCATTTAAACAAACACCTTCTCTACTTTTTTTTTTCCCTTCTTTTCTTGTTCTATGCAGCCATCAGTAGGACTCTATACCCTTTTGTCTCTATGTGATTGGATAGGGATGAACCCAGTTGTCACACAAACTCATCAAGATTAAATAGTAATAATAACAAATAAATGATAGCCCTTTGGAAAGTAAGAAAATATATGTAGGTAAGATATGGACATCAGTAGAAAAGGATAGGCTATTGAGATGGCGATTAAGTCAAGCAAAATATATACAAGGAGTGCAAGGGAAATTGAAAAGCAATATGGGGGGGTTTGGTTAGATTAGATATATACATATTTTAGCTATTGGTTCTATGGAGTGATGACTGTCCTTGCATCAAAATTAAGTCATTTGCTTGATTAGGCCATTTGTGTAAAAGGGACCAGCTTGGATGTTTTGGGGTCTATTAAGGCAATTCATTTGAAAGCATCTTAAATAGCTTTAGTGTCAAATATATATTTTTCTAAGTGGGGATAAAAATTAAAATAGTGACATTTGATTTTTAATATTAATTTGGAATTCAAAACAAAATCGATTTCTGACAAAGTTGATATTTTTTTTTATTAAAAAAAATCATCAAATTGATTTGAATGGAATTAAATTAAAACCCAACCATAATTAAAATGGAGATTGATCCCAAATCCTGGATTCTGCAAAGCAAAATCATGAGTTGGGCTGAAGTAAATGGAAAATCTGAAACGTAGGCCTTGTAGACCACAAATGAAATGGGCTAATGGAGGCTGGACCTGAAATGCTCGCATTCAGGAACAAAGCCATGCAT